>APFE030299456.1:25485-55454 GCA_000404065.3 Pinus taeda
TGTCTTTTAGGCTTCCACGATGCTGCTAACGTTTAAGCCATGCTCCTCCTCCTCGTTCACTGAGGTATTCCCAGTGTTCATGGCCATGAGGAAAATATGTATGGAGGGGGCATGCAACAGCAAATGCGGTCCTGCGACCCGGAGAACAATATGTATGGAGGGGGCATGGAACAGCAAATGCGGTCCTGCCACCCGGAGAGATTGTCTGAGTGCCGCGACTACTTGCAAAGATGGAGAGAGCAGCCATCCGAGAGATGCTGCAACGAATTGCAAAGAATGTCTCCAAAGACGGAGAGAGCAGCCATCCGAGAGATGCTGCAAGGAATTGCAAAGAATGTCTCTACAATGCCGATGCCAAGGCACTTCATGTATTTTTGGTCTTCAATTCACAATAATTTTAACTAAAATTGTGATTTCTTACTATTTATTAAATACAAACCAAAGTTTTGAAAATTTCTCACAAAAAAATTATTGAAAAAAAAGAGTCCAAAAAGTCAATATTTATGGTTTTATTGTCTGTATTTGTTCCACTGTAAGCATTTATATTTTAACAATGTCTATGTGATTAGTATTGCAGGTTGTCTTGCATATTGGTGTCCATGCATTGTCTTCGGCCAAATAGCCGAGATACTCGATAACGGTTCTACATGTAAGGAAACTAAATTAAAAAGGCAACAATAAATTTAATCCTGGATCAGAATATTAGATTATTTTGACGACATATAAAGTCTTTGGGTTTTTGTTGTTGTTCGATAATATTTGCAGCATGTCTTCAAGCCGGATTGACGTACTATGCGTTGATGCATGTGGCGTGCACCTCGTGTTATACATGTACCTACCGAAAGAAAATGCGCCTCAAATTCAACTTGGAGACGAAGCCGTGTGCAGATTATTGTGTCCATCGTTATTGCGAGTCGTGTGCCATGGCTCAGGAATACAGAGAACGACGAAGCCGTGTGCAGATTATTGTGTCCATTGTTATTGCGAGTCCTGTGCCATGGCTCAGGAATACAGAGAACTCAAGTATAGAGGCTTTGATCCTTCTCTCGGTAATTAATATATATATATATATAGAAAGGCTTAGTCTAAGTTATAGAATAAATGATTTTTTCAAGGTATTTTATGAGTTAATTTTAAGTAAAGTTTATTAAAATTATTTAAAACTTTTTTTAAGGTGTTGAATATTCAAAAATACATTTATATAATAAATAATTCACATTAATTATTATTTTTTTAGATTAAAAAAAAATATTTCATCTATAAAATAGACTAATCTATTTTTTATAAGAAGAATTAAACTAAGGCTATATATATGGATATCTCCACAGAGTATATCTCCTTAGACCTACTCAATTGGCTGAAAATTGTGAATAAAACTATATAATTTAATTGTACTTATTAGTCCAATAACCATTTCTTTGTAAAATAAAAATTACACAAAAGCATGGAAAAAATGTACAACCTGCCAATAATCCAGTGGGTGAATGGTTTCGCTCAGAATTAGCCATTGAACGCCATATCCCGCCATGCCCAACCTCATAGCAATTCCAAGAACAACCTAGGTTGGCAGAAACACGCAGGCCAGTCCAGAAACCCAACCCATGATTCTTCCAAGATCTGAGGCCACCGCCAAACTATTTAGTTGTAGTTGACTAGAAAGAAATTTTGATAGACCTGCCATTCGAGATAATTACCGGGAAAAAAATGAAAAGTGAAATGACCATACAGAAACAAACTGATCAAAATATACCGTCAACAATGAAGTCCTGTAGATGAAAAGAGCACAAACTAATCAATATATATTCGTCGAAGTTCAACATATAAATAGAAAAAGGCATAAAAACCAAAGAAATAACTATACAACTCGGTTCTTAATCATAAGTTCATAAATTAACTTCATGGAAAAAAAACATTAAAAATCTAGAGATAAATTTAATAGTGCTTCCTTAGATGAAACGTTTTCATAGATCTCCTTGAACAGAGCTTTACCTTTTCGACCACCAGAAAATGGCTTTTTGAGAGTTCCGTTGCACTGGAGATTTGTTGTCTATACAATTTTGTTTAAAGGCCAGAACTGATTTAACGCTACACGGTTTGCCTATGCCAGCGTAGCGCATGGTTTTTTCATCTTACTGCCAAACCTGGTATGACTTGCTTTTGTATTGGGTAAATCTGATTCACCAATTTTCCTCATCTTCAAGAATAAAGGAAATTGAAAAGAAATATTATTTTCAATTCAAGTTGTGCATTCAGAATAGTGCTTTGCTGTTTGTTGTAAAATACCATGTAAGGGCCAATAGCAAATTCTGAGAGATCGTAATTTTAGCTCTTAAGTATATGGCAATCCCAACATAACATTACTAACTGAGTCCCCATAACGCTGAGTTGTCATGCGTAAGTTAGGGAAATAGAATGAAACTGTAATAGAAAAGAATCAATCTTATGCGTAAGTTAGGGAAATAGAATGAAACTGTAATAGAAGAGAATCAATCTTTTCCTTTATTGGGCACGCACCCCTTGATCCTCACCAACACTCTGTTCGATCATAGTAAATCTAGCCTGCGAGTTCAAGAGATTGGCTATTCTCATGGTTCTTTGTGCAATGGGAGCATTGGAAGGGGCGTACAAACCACACCGAAAAGGGCATATAAACCACACCAAAGAACAAGGAACAAAATTATTTGATGTTCAGAACCAGGGAAAACAGAAATTGTTCTGTGGAGGCTGCTATGGCTAAAAACAGAAATTGTTCTGTGGAGGCTGCTATGGCTAAAAACAGAAATTGTTCTGTGGAGGCTGCTATGGCTAATTAATTGTGGCTATCTCTATCATGAAAAACACAAAAAAGTATCATGAAAAACACAAAAAAGGAAGTGGACTTGATGATCGGACTGGTTGATCCCAGAACCAAAGCAAAGAGATATCGAGTACCAAACCTGTTGATCCTAGACCAAGATGCCCAGAAAAAACAAATGCTCTTGTTTGCCGGAGAAAATTCAAAAGAAAATCCGGGCGGGAGGGCCGGAAAAAGGTAGAGGATTCCAGACGGGAAAGCCAGAGGAGATAGAGATGAAAAAACCAGAGCCTGGAAAGATGCTATTCCGAAGGCTGGGATTGACAGACAAAACAGCAGCAGTATATGTGAAAGATACACCACCAGCAATTTTAAAACGAATGTCCGAGCAAGAACTATAGATGAAAAAGATTGACTTTAGTTTGCTGAGAAGGGAAAGCCACATTTTTCCAGAGAGTCAAAAGTTGTATGCCATACACAGAACCCCGGAAGACAAAAAAACCCAGAAACGATTCTTCTGCCCAAATCCTACGACCAGCCCCAGGAAAAATGAACCTCTATCCTAGCAAGCATCTCCATACAATATATGCGAGGAGGAGACCCATGAAACTTATAATCAGTAAATTCAGAAATCTAAAGACTGCCAGAGTAAAGCTTAGCCACCCAGAAATTAAATTGCCCGACATTGATGACCATGAGAAATCATGGGATACCATTTGACCAGATAATAAAAACAAGCTAAGCAATAAATCTCATGATATGAGACTAGCAGATTTAAAAAGCTATTTTATATAAGAAAACTGTGCTGAACCATAAGATGAGGAGAAAAACTATCATTTACTTACAAACCAGATTGCAGCTATCTAATAAACAGATTCCATTTAAACTGGTTATAGAGCGTAAAAAAACGAGATCTGACCTGATACCGGAGGGAAAAATACCACACGCCGAAGGGAAGCTGACCACCACCAGAGGGATGCCGAACCAGGAGGAAACAGAGAAAGCAAAAAGAGTGCTTGTATGATAGTGGAGTCCTGCGCCCGGGCGCAGGGAGAGGTGAAAAAAAATTGAAGCCAAGTAGGGAAGCCAGAATATAAGGAGAAAAACCCCCAGAGCTGGAAGCTTCAGAGGGGAACAGATGCCTTCCATGCAACGCTTCACTCTCCACGTCCCAGCCCAAAGAAGGAACGTCATGTCACAATAAAACTTGTTGAAGTATTGCAATATCACAAAACATTGGTTAAACAATCAGTACCGTGTATAATCAATTGGTCCGGCAATAAGACCTCAAACTAAAAACTTTGGATAAAACAAAAGAAACGATGAAATGTTTATTTAAAACTTTGGTTAAATGATTGTGTACGCCCAAATTAATATGGAATTAGATCGATATCGATCGCTATAGTCCCATGCTGAGGCAGGGACTAATAAGAACAAGCTTATTAAGTTAAGAAAGACAATTTGATAATAAAACTTTTAGGATTGAATGTAAAAAATAAAAATAAAACCTTTTTAATTATAAAATTTTATTGATAAAGTTTTGTAATATAAATTTAATAACAATATTTCAATATTGAGAGGAAAAATATTTTTTTTTAATCCAATACAAGTAATATTTATAATAGTAATGACTGAAATCTGAGATCAGCTTCCAGATATAAACACAGATATACACACGCTTATTAAGTTGAATTCAATTTTGTCATAATGTATAGGTCTTTGTTTCTCAGGAATAACGATGCTCATCGATATCATGGCTGTGAGGAAATATGCATACGCTTCCCATATTATGTATGTACTTGTGTCTGTGTTTCATTAAAGAACATTTGTTATCGATCTCAACCGATATCATGGCTCAGTGGCCGTGAGGAAATATGCATGCCTTTCCGGTATTATGTATGTACTCGTCTCTGTGTTTCATTAAAGAACATTTGTTATCAATGTCATGGTTTGGAAAGAGTCTTTATTGTGTGGCTAGGTTTTGAGCATAGAATGCCGGGACTATTTGGATTATAAGAATAAATGATTGAGGTAGTCCGGTCCGCAATTTGGTACTCGCTAGGTATGATGGCTTTCGGAATGATTGTTTTGTATTTTATTATTAAGGTTTATTTTATAAATTAAATTTAGGTTAAATATCATCAAATTAGAAGTTCAGATGTAGCCAGTCTCAATAAAAGTAATTAGTTTCTTTCAGTTCCATATGCGGATTGATTAATGAGCAGACCACGAAGCCATCCACGGTCTTTGTAGTTATTTAAGGCTTGTAATTGCATCATTACAACTTTCTTTCTTCTTTGGTGTTGTTGGCTATAATTAACCAAAAAAAGTTTACTATAGAAATAATTTTAACATAAAGAATTAAAAATATAAAAGCATTTTACTAATGTGAAAGTATGTAATTTTTTTTTATTATATAATTGTAATAAATGGATATATCCAAATTTTTATGTGAGTTTTTAATTCACTATAGTTAATTCTTTGGGAGAGGAATTATTAGAAAAGCCAACACTACATTACCTCTGAACCGAAATATAGGGACTAAGTAAATAAGAAAGAAAACAAAGAATGGGTCCTAGCAACAAGGCCTGTTAAGGTACCCATGTACAATCTCTCATAATTGGAAAAAAGAGAGAGAAACATTTAGGAAAACCCCTTGTGTAGATTCCATAATGATCCACTGAATGGAGAGAACACAGAGGCCCGCTCCAATCAAGAAGTATTAAATACTAAAGTACCATTACTCTAAAGATGAGATCCATGAAATCTCAATGAGACCGGTCTATCTCTGAAGTAGAAATGTTGCAGAGGCACAAGAGCGACAAACAGTGTCAATTTCACCAAAACTCTCTAGAGATATTAGGCGCTAGTAAGGCACCACAACAAAGGCTTCAAATAGAAGCAACACAATCAACCAATAAACACACATTGAGACTTGTAAATATGGCAACCTCAACTCAAACATGGTACAAAAACACTCATGAAGTTCTTTGAGCAACATTACCATCACATTGATCAAATGCAAAAAATTACAACAGTGAACAAAGAAAACACAACTGCAAAAGGAGTGAGAATGGATAGTCCCCATTGTCAGCAAATTCCCCCCTTGAAACCAACTAAAGACAACTAAAAAATGACTGGGAATAAATAGTCCCCATTGTGAGCGAATTCCCCCCTTAAAACACAATTAAGGGAACAATGGCAATCAAGAACTAACAAGAGGAGACTGCACAACTAATGCAACACAACGATATGAATTTTGCAAAAATTGGTTTAAATGATGCCATGACCATCCATCGATCCATCCACAAACAATCTAGATAGTGACTACTATGCGAGCACGAATGTGGGTGCTTGGATAAATTCCACAAACAATGTTGATAGTTGGCTAGTGGTCCACCTTTCATTATTTCACGTATTTTATGTAAATATTTGAATGTAAGAATACTATGTGACCAAAAATTGCAGTGTTTGGGTAATTTCTTCTAACGAGGATGTGGGGATGGCTCAATTTTTGTTTATGCAGACTCAACATTTAGTGCAACAATTCTATCCTTTGGAATGTCATTTCGATCCATGTTGTCGATATTTTTATCACAATCAAGAAGAGCATTTGCTTCCGTTTATCACAATTAGTAAGAGAATTTTCTTCAACCACCTATCTTTCAATTTTAAATTTCTTTGACAACAAATGGAACCTCCCTAGTCTCCACTATGAAAATACGTGTCTATCTAAATCATGGACTAAATCATGTGTTGGTGAAGTCAGTTGAGGTTGTCAATCGAAAGCATGGTGTCCCTTCGATTTCTTCGATTTTTGGCTGTGAAGTTGTCCTTGTTGCCTCCTAGAGGAGCCCAAAACTAGAGTTTGAGCTATCAAAACTAGTTGATTTGGCTAGTCAAGATGTCCCAACTATTGTGGAATCCCAGTTGACTGATCTCGTACTAAATTTTGTTTTTACCATTGTGGTGATCCTTATTGTTGTTGGGGTAGGTCGTGTGAAGCACATGACTTATGCTGATCCTCTTTAGTACTTATGTCTTGACCAAGCTCGACTAACTCTATATGATCGATTGAAACATCTTGGACTTCAGTCCCCTTATCTTTTACTATGCTCTATTGTTATTTGTTTTCTTATTTTTTCATTGTTTACTACAACACAAAGGGTGGTTTTAAGACAATATTTAAGACAATTTTTGGGTAAATTTTCTTAACTTGAGACAACAGAAAACATGTGTATTGTCTTAAAATATTGTCTCTATAAATACAATATATAACACAAGCATTTTTGTCTCTCTAGAGACAATTTCATTTTTGTCTCTCAAGAGACAATTTCATTTTCGTCTCTTGAGAGACAATAGTTGGGATTAAAGACATATTGTCTTTAAAGAGATAATGTCTTTGATCCTAACTATTGTCTCTCAAGAGACATTAGAAAAGTATATTAAAAGATAATACAACATTTTATTTTGTCTCTTTAGAGACAATATGGAATAATGAATCTAGAAAAATATCTCACCATTGAAATAAACCAATATTAAAAGTATTTAATTAAAAATAAACTACAATATCATTGATTAATTCATATTAGGACATAGTGGAATCGAACCACCAACCTCCTACTTTTATAGAAGGTGCTCATCCATTAAGCTAGCATCCTTTAAAGAATTATGTGAGAGTTATTAAATTGCTAAAATAAAAATACATCCAAATTAAAATCTCAACAACTAAAATTATATCAAAAATCACTCTAAAAATAAATTTAATAAAAGCACTTTACAAAGAAGTCACAAATATCACTAAATTGAAAATAATGCTTTTGAATGGAATGGTTGAAAACACAATAACTAGATTAACTTTAAAGTGAGACCCAAAATAATAAAATGATAAAAAATCTTGCAACACAAATATGCCAATAACTTTGCAAATAATATAGGCATGATGATCCTTTATTTTTTATGGCTACTTTTGCACTAACAGTGAAGCAAAACATCATCAACATCTAAAACCGAACTCAAGGTGGAAGAGAATAATACCTACTCTTGATACAAGATTTTTGGCATCACCAAGCTCATGTTATACTACTTAGACCTGCGAGGAGTTTCCAGAATCAATTCAGTACTGGGATTTAGTTGAGGTTTAGACTGTAAGCACCTTGATGCGAGTCCAATTAGTTCAATTGCATCTTCATTTGCATATTGTCCATCTAAGGACAAGTCCATTAGCACCAGCACATTCTTCCCTCATATCAAATCTAAGGCATGGAAGAAAAGATCCCACATCATAATTTCTGACATAATTTCAAATAACCATGGAGATTGGCATCGATAAGTATCACCATAGAACCTTCTACCTATACTGGACATATGAAAATGAAGGT
This sequence comes from Pinus taeda, assembly GCA_000404065.3. Taxonomy (NCBI): domain Eukaryota; kingdom Viridiplantae; phylum Streptophyta; class Pinopsida; order Pinales; family Pinaceae; genus Pinus; species Pinus taeda. The sequence continues at coordinate 33,661 of APFE030299456.1, forward strand.
AAAAACTACCTTTTTTTATAACTGTCCCCAAGTATTGGAGATGGAAACCAAAAAAGGGAAGGAAATGATTTTTTGTAAACAAGAACACTCAAGGTAATTGTTTTAGGAAACTACAGGAAACAAAGATAACGGTAGGAAACAATTTTGAAAAAGGTAAAGAGAAGATCGTTTCATTGAAGTCATTTCCCTTCACCTCCCATAAAATATCTTATTTGTTCTACATGAGATTTCATGTTTTAGAGATATTTCTTTTGATTTAGTGAGCTAGGGAAGGATTAGAAAAATATTTATTTCCTTCTTCCTAATTTTTCAACTACAGCTTCTAAAAAATTAATGAAAAAACACTGGAAGCTCCCAAGAAATTTCTAGAAACCATGGAGGCATTTCTAGCCTTTTGGAAATGATTTCTTGCATCTAGATTTATTTCAGAAACCAAAATACTTTCATTACTGGCCATAAATAGTTCCGAGAATGCATTTCCGCTTTTAAATCAAGTGAAAAAAAAGATATTAAGATCAAATAGATGTTGAAAAACTCCTAAACAATGAAACATAATAAAGCAAAGAAATCATAGATTACATGCTAAAATGCTATAGGAATTATAGTCTATATAAAATGTTTCATATCCATTATTATTATAAATTACTATGCTATGAGACTAGTAGCAGTGAGGAGAGTTTAGAAAATTATTAGAGAAACAATTTATAATTGTAATCTTTGATACTCTTGTAATGGTGATGACAGGAAGAGTAAATGCATAACATATGATGGAAAGTACTAGTTGATTGGGAACAATAGGGTTGCAAGATGGCAACTACAACTAAATAAAAATAACACAAATTTATGGATTCAAATTTCATATACAATTCTAACCACCATATTAACTTTAAAAGTTAATAATAGACTATAAAATCTTACATATTTATTTGCCCTGATTTCCTTTTTTCATATTAGCTTCATAAAATGGCATAGGTGAGTGGTCGAAGTAGGATGAAATCCAGATTCATTAAATATTTGCAAACCTACAGTATCATATATGATGAGAATACAACGCACATAAAACGACAACTGATCAAGTAGAATAAATAACAAGGAAAAATGATTAGATTTAAAAGAGAAATGACTCAAGGCTTCTATTGTTTAATGAAGCTAGTGCCTATTCCTTCAATGGAAATGTGAAAATGAGAGCTAGAGTTGTTTATGCTACTTGATTGTATCTTATACTTTACTTTCACCTACAGGAAGGGAAGAGTTGAGAGGATGCTTGTGTGAAAGGGATTTGAAAAATTGTAGCGTTGACCCACAATAAAACATGAAAGTAGATAAATAACAAGTTTGTCCTTGGCTATCACAGAGATAGATAGAGAGAGAGTGTTATGAAGCCAGCTCAAAAAAAGATATAAAAAATATAAACACCTTATAATTCATCCTCTTTGAGGGGGCAACCTCCTTTACATTACACAAATGAACAATTCTTGGATGATACAAATTATAAGACCTCCTTTCTGTATATAGGAGTCTAAGGGATCATAATATAATAAGAGACGACATAACAATAATAATGTAAGGGCACAAAAATAACAATAGTGGGATTCTATGGGGAACAATAATAATAATATGGGGACTACATGGGCAGAAAAATATAATAAAGGGGTTGTACCAATAACAATAAGGGCTTACACTAGCAGTATAGGGACCTAAGATGACCCTCTCCTTAAAAAAATTGTGTCCTCAACACTTGGGTAGTTCTTGATGCTTCTGTATGAAATTCTTGTCCTCCCATGTGGAATCGTCAGCGGGTAAGTTCTTCCACTTGATGAGATACTCTGAAATTGATCGATTTCATAGTTTTCGACTTCTTGTTTCTGTGACTTCTCGAGGCTGCAATATGATTTTTCCTTCCTTGTCAAGTTCTAGAAATAATGTTTGAAATGGGACCTTCTGCAACTTTTGAATGAGTGGCCACATTTCTTTGTCCTTCTTCCATTCATCCCTTGCTTCATTTATCTAATCTAGTTGGATAATAGAAATAACACAAAATAGTGCTTCAACATCCTCATCCTTTCTTGAGTGTGCATCTGTAACAACACTTTGCTTCCCTTTTTTGTAGATGATTTCAAAGTTGTAACCTAACATATTTGTGACCCATTTTTTTTGTACTTCTAAAGATAATATTTTTTCTAAAAAGTATTTAAGACTATCATGATACATTTTTACCTTCAAGTGTCTTCCCATTTCATAATATATATAAAATAATTTCTTCTCAACACACTTATGACCTTTAGTGTATTTTCTATCACAATTGAAACAAAGCCATTTTTCTCTTTTTTCTTCCAATTGTTATCGTGTAAACCTTGTAGGTTGAGGAATGCTAGGAAAAAAACACTTCCATAATTATATTCATGAGTGGTGGGATTCCTTGTTTCCATAATTTTGCTTTCAATTTTTCTTGCCAACTCGAATGCCTTCTCTAATTAATCAGGTTCCCAAAGATGAACTTTATGTTGAATGTTATCCTTTAAAGTCCCTATGAATTCATCAATCCTTTGCTTCTCTGGAATATTGTTTATCCTTATATTAAATTTTTCAAAGTCCTCAATGTGCTCTGCCATTGAACCCTCTTGTTCAATATTTATCAATTGGCTAAAGAAGGCGTTACTCTTTGTATCCGCATAATGTGTTCTCATTTCTTCTGTGAAAATTGACCAAGTGACAAGTGCTTTACGAGAGCAAAGCCCTTTATACCATAAAAATTGATTCGATTCTAAATATAAAGATGCAATATGTATGTTTCGTAATAGATGAACCTCATGTAGATCAAAATATTGCTCCATCTGTAGTATCCAATTTACCAGCTCCTTGCCATCAAACTTCCTCATATTTCCTTTTCTTGATTTTAGGAGCTTGATCTTGGAATGACTATAACTTTGTACTTTCATATCTCCAACTTCTTAAATTAAATCCTACAGTAGCCATCTGAGTCCTCTTTCTAATCCCACAATTCCGATCAAAATTTGACTCTCCAAGGAAGAGTTATGCCCAATCTCCTATGATGACCCGATTATATAATGTTTCAGTAGAGCAAACTTCTACGACATGCCACATGTTTGTGTTTCGACTTGTGGATCTAAAAGATATACACAGAAATCTACTTTATTTCCTCTTTCTGTAACTTCTGACAAAATTTCAATTTGTTGCTCAGAGAGAAAGTTATGATGATTTTCTGAAGCTCACCTATTTAGAATAAAATTTAGGAGTCTAGAAAAACCCTAACTTCCTCAGTTTATATATCCAAACATATAGCGAGACAAGATCTGATATTTCGACTCAAGCTTCGTCAAGATTTTAGCTCAAATGGGATTTAGTTTCAGAGTTCGAACTTTCGTATAAAAACTATTATGGCAAAACTTCATGATGACTTGTTTGAGATGAAATTCTGGAGCTTGCAGAATTCCTAAATTCCTCATATCATATCTCAAAAAATGTAGTGATACAAGATCTAAAATTCAAACCAGAGGTTCATACAAACTTCTTCTCAAATGGGTCTTTTTTTTATCTTCTGAAACTTTGTAGCGAAAACGTTATAGCAAAAATTCCACGATGACCTATTTAGAGTAGCAAAATCCTAGAATCCAAAGCTACGATACCAAATGTTATGAAACCAGACAAAAAAAGATAGAAAAGAAATATAAATGCCTTACAATTTAGCCTCTTTGAGGGGGAAACCTCCTTTACATCACACAAATGAACAATTCTTGGATGATACAAATGACAAGACCTCGTTTCTATATATAGGAGTCTAAGAGGTCATAATATAATCAGAGCCGACATAACAATAATAATGTAACAACATAATAATAACAATAGTGGGATTCTATGGGGCACAATAATAACAATATGGTGACTACATGGTCACAATAATATAATAAGGGGGTTGTACTAATAACAATATGGCATTACACTAGTAGTATAGGGACCTGATAGAGAGAGAGAGCATCTACATGACTAGGAGAGATGTGTTTCCCACTAACAAGGTCCAATAGAACTATCCCATTGCTATATATTACACTTTCAGGAGTTACTCTGCCTGCATTGGTGAGAAGGAATATGCATTAAATAAATTTAATACTTGCATGTCACAAAATAATTTCCTAGAAATATTTCCACTTGAGAGGATGCTTGTGTGAAAAGGATTTGAAAATTTGTAGCGTTAACCCACAATGAAACATGAAAGTAGATTAAAAACAAGTGTGGTTTTGGATGTCACAGAGATAGAGAGAGAGTGATCATATACATGACTAGGTGGGATGTGTTTCCCACTAACAAGGTCCAATAGAACTGTCCCATAACTATATATTACACTTTCGGGAGTTACTTTGCTTGCATCAATGAGAAGGAATATCCATTAAATACATTTAATGCTTTCCTGTCACAAAATAATTTCCTAGAAAAATTGTCAGTGTTATGCACATGAAAGAGATAAACTTAAATGATAAGGAAGATCCATTAAATACATTTAATTCTTTCATGTCAAAAATTCATTTTCAAGAAAATCTTGCAATGTTACACATAAGAAAGAGATCAATTGAATGCTAGATGCTGAACTAATAATTATTCTAAAGAGAAAAGAATGAAAAAAATCTATCAACAAAGTCCACATTTCTTGTATAATGAGCATTCAACATAGAAAAAACACAAATTTCGTAGGGATGGACAAAGCTTGAAGACTAAGCAAGATCATTTACCCATATATTACTCGTTTTATAAACAAAAACAACAAGACAACTGACATTAAATAACATATAATGAATGAACTTTATAATAATATTGAATTAATAGGATTCATTAATCTCTAAATCTATGATGTTGAGAACTATCAGTAGGAAATTTAAATTCTACACATTTATATTTCAAATTATTGAAATGTGATTTTATTTTTTACTAACATGATATGTCGTGGATGAAGGCAAAGAGAAACATTAATAATGAAAGAATATAAATTGAACAATGAAGAGTCGCAAAGATAAGAGATTCCATCTAAAACCCAAAATATGTTTGAAGTGGAAAAATTTTCATGTTTTCTCTCCACCATGCATTATTGAAAATATCATGTATTAAAAGCCCCTCTATAGAAAACCATATAAACTATACTGGTGAAATTCCTTTCACCTAGTTTTGAAGTAGAAAAAATTATTTCAATGAGATATTGCCGTCTGCACAAATGAAAGGTACCTCTTCCACACTTTGGGAACACATCATTATGATTGATGTGTGGAGCTCATGTGTGGAAAACATATTTAAGAAATACCTTCTTATCGAAGCATATTCTCCTACATGAAACAATTCTACACTATCACCTTAACCTTCTCTTCACATCAATGATTTTCGACAATGACCATACTGCACAGGGTACAATGCATCACCAACTCTTACTTGAATCACAACAAACCTTGATACATAACACATCAATCATCAATGCCATTAGTTATGGTCAAGGCACTGGAACTAGTTGGTAGTTCAAGGTTGCACTTCTCCTCCAACATCTAAACCTGGACATTGAAAAACCTCTCTCCCCACCTCTTTGGTTCTCTATTAATGCCCCGGGTCTCATTAGGATAGATGGTAATAGACGTATTCAAGAGAAGATATACAAATCTGATTTGAAATTCAAGTGAATTGCACCATAAGAGCCCATTTTCCATAACTTCAGGCTAGCCTTATCCATGCCCTAGGGTAGTTCATATACAATTACATTATAGCATAAGAGTCCCAAAGGTGGGTGCCCTAAACCAGAATGTGTTTTCCAACCAATATAGGGGCCCCTCCTAGGTTTGAAACTTCGTTTATCTGTCTAGAAAGGCTTGTGGGAAGTTGGATGTCCCACTGTCTCAATCCCAGGTCTTCTCAAAGATAGGAATTAGGTCTATCAATTCTCCTAAATAAAAAAAAAAACTTCAGGCTTGTTATCACCAATTGTATACTGAGACTAATCATCATATTCAAAGGGGGCACAATATTTGTGCATATTTTTTATTCGGCAACCTAAATATCAAGATCATTTTGTTTTTTTATGTGCTATAAATTACAAAAACCATGGTTGAAGCCAATGTTTCTTTAGTGATTCAGATCATGCATACACTCTATGGGACTTGTCTATATTAAGAAAACTAAACTTGTCTTGTTCCTTTGCAAGGTTCTACCCCTTAAGAATAATTCTCACAGACAAGACCTCCTGTAACATGAATTTCATGTTAATTTATGAATACCAGATTTGATTTATGTCCCAAGCAATTTTTTATAACCCAGAAATTTAATTTACCTAGTCAATCTTTTATGAAATTGTTGAATAAAAATACTCTGTTATTTTAGCAATAAAATTGACAACAAAAGCACAAATATGAAATAAATCACATGTCAAAACCTATAAACCCTCTGACTTATACTTCACTTTTATTTTTCAGAATAAATAAGAAGATGGCGCAGAGAGAAATACAACATTTTTATAGCAAATAGAACCTAGAAATTTGACTCCCTGAAAAAAATGAACTACACCCACACTACCTCGCTCCCTCCTAGGCATCATACATGTGGCCCATGTGTAGTAATATCCACACATGAAGACTATGAGAAGTACTATCTACACATTCTACCTCCCTGCACAAGTCATCATGTGCGACTCTCCTAGAGCTAGATCTAGGCCATCTGTGAATTTGGTGCTCAGTAGCTCATATTATCTTAGCCTCCACTGAGTTTCCTTCTCTAGAATTTTCTAGTTACAATTTTTTTTTTCTCTTCAGCCTTTGAGTCTCTCACCAGTCACTTGATGAAATATCTCTGAAATATGAAAATTAGTTGCAATTGTAATGTGTCTTTCCCCTTCCCTTAGGATGTATTTATAATTATCCATTCTACTAGATCCATAACTCTAATCTCGAATGTGATAGATAGATAGGATTACATAATTTTTACAACAAATGGAACTTGGACAAACTAGCTCATACTGTCCACATCATTAATCTTATTGATATGTACTAAAAAATAAATAGTCCCTGTAGGTCTGGCATTACTTAATATAGCATAAGAGAAATACATATGCCTTAGTATATAACAATAAGAACCTCATCATTTCTTAGATAAAACTCGTAATATATTAGAGTTTTCTTGCGAAAATAGTCAAAATATCCATTAGGCTTCGAGATTTATGCACACTCTGGGACACTGTGCTTGGAAGGAGTGTATGTAGTTGTAACTTTGCTAACACCATGTCCAGTTGGTTGTTTAAGCTTATAAGTGATTGGAGCAAAAGATGTCTCTTCTTGTACATTCAGTTCATACCTCAAACTTTGCATAGTAAAAATCTTATACAATCATCGACATACCATGCCTGCTTACAACAAGAATGCATGCCTACATGGATTACAGTGAAGCTGGGTGCATAAGATAAGTATAAGGACACAAGGTTGAAGTTCACAAGTGTGGGCATTCACTAGATAAATATTGTTGGTTGGACAGTGAAACCAAATCTACACAAATAACAACTCTGCAAATGTAACTAGAACCACAACATCCCACTTTCAAACTCTGACTTCAGTATAACAATGCTTGCAATAATGTCGCAATCAAAATGTAAGAATAACAGAGTGCAGGACATCTACAAGTTAATGGAGATTCATAGCAGCACAATGCTTTCAACGTCTAAAAAAATGACATCAAAACTGATTGCTTCCCCTATAAGTCTATATAAAAAATCTAAATATGAGCTTCCATATATATTATGTTTCAGCATGACAAGGTACATTATTTTATTCAAGGAATCATTGCTTATTTTACATCAAATTACAGTAAGCCATAACTAGGTTGATCGTTGTCAAACATATGCTTATCTCACATCATAAAAATAAAATATGGCTGCTATAATAAACCTTCAAATATCCATGAAAGTGTATCCAATGCACTACATAAGAGTTATATGGCACCAAAGAGAAAATTAGATAATTTACTTCCATTGCATGCTACAGGAAATAAAACTCCACCACAAAATATATTAAGATATAGCATGCATCCCACAGAAAGAATGGGTTGGGGTTGCAATGCCACTGATCCAAATATGGAAAACAAGTAGACTAATGGAAATTTCCAACGACTTAACCATATGCTCAAGAATTCCTCTACTCAACAGATTTCATCCTACATGTTGCCATTCGAATAAATTTTGGCAATGACAGAGATCTGAAGGAATTGCATGCCAAGCATATAAACTTAATCGATAACCCATTTCCACCATACTTCAACAAACAAAACAGGCTAGTATACATCTCGTAATGGCCCTCAACTAGAGACAAAGGCTGAGTTCTACCATGATAGTTCTTTAGAAGTATGCCCAACCAATTGGATATATGCATATACAAATAGAGAAGCCACAACCAATACAATACTCACTCCATCACCCTCAAAACACAAACATAAAAATGGTTCACATGGCTACTAGAGCATTCAAGGCCATGGGTATGGAAACTACAATGATATATGGGTTATTTCCCTATTGTCATCTAAAATGTGGATGAAATAAAATTGTTCAAGGTTGCCAACAATCTCGAGGTTGTGGGTATGTGCATCGGCCAAAGTATAAGCCAACGGTTCGAATGGTAAGTCGAACAAGGTCTTCCCAATTCAAACCAAAGTCAAATAGAAAAGGCTATGGGACAATCAATTTCCACATATGGTTTGACCCACGGGCGCTAAATTTTTGTGCAAGAAAATGGACTTTATACCCGTAATATAATTCCCATGCAAGATGGTCACATGTAGGCCTTTGCATGGCTTGGCTCATGCATTTGAAAATAGACTTTAATAAAATGATAAGAGGTCAAGTTCATGGAAGAAGACATGAGAATAAATTGGCTAACTGAGGGAAATAAGGCACCCAAAAAATGCTTCAAACTCATGGAGCAAAACATTCAAAATGAAAGAGAAAAGGGGAAGTTTAAGAGCAACAAAGCCTACCTTCTTTTCTTCAAGAGGTGGCTGGAATACTTTCCCCTCCTTTGATGAGCTTGCCATGGCATCCACTTCCTTCAACCACGAAATAAATATCCCAAGAGGCTGTATTTATGTCTTTGAAATCGGTCCTCAACTAACTTTTGGTTTTGTGATAAAACAAGAGAGGGTTGAGCTAAACAAAGAAAATATGGCTTCTTCTCTTCATAGATGAGACCTTCCAACAAATGTGCCTATGCTTGTAGAAACCACCACGAAAATGGGTATCCAATGGTGAGAGAAGAGTTGTACTGTGGGTGTTACAAAGGTAAGGATGATGGCCAAGTGTAGGTTGATCCTCCACAACAATGGAAACCTCAAACTCAAATCAATGCCAAATGAGCCTAGGTCACGACCTTGTGATTCCTCTCTAAATCAATGGTGGAGGATGGAGATTCTCAATGCATGTACAAGGTTGTCCTATCCACAAAGAATTTCAAGCAAACTTTGGCTATGCAATCCCAAGTTTTATTCCCTCAGCATGGATTGAGGTTGCACTTACCCACTTTGATTGGTAGACATGAGTGCTTATATGTCTTATCCATATGTGATTTGATATGCCTTTGCATTTCATTTTCTTCACATGTAGGGCTAGCAAAAATTGATATGTTTGGAACCATGTTAGTGCTACTCTTTAGGCATAATTTTGATGTATTAATCATGTGTTCTTTTTTCTTCACGTACACAAATGTTAGCTCAAGCAAGGATTATAATAAGTATCAGGACCATCAACCATAATAATGCCAATGCTTAGTCACCATAAGGATTCAAGAGAAACTGGAGCATAAACTATATATAACCAACTTCCTCAGCATATAATAATCCATGACAACATGAAACCAATCAAATTGTAACCAACATGTAATGATCGTCATCATAGCAATAACCATGAATAACACATATATATATCGTTCCATGCCTTTCACCATTGGTACTAGGTGTGCTAAACAAGAATATACCCTTCCCTTCCTTGGTGGGACCAACCCTTCTAACTTCCTAGGCATGGTATGAACTGGTAGAAGGTTGTATGAATGGGTTACAAGTGGCGGGTCCTATACAAATTTGATTGCTAGAGGTGTGGTAGGTATGAGTAAATAAAATATATCTTTAAATTTTATACCTTTCCTGGCCTTTCTAACCCTGATCTTAAAGGCAAGGGATGTCAGAAGGTTGAATAGACCCGAGTCTTCCTTTTTCTACTTGGGGGAGCCACTACACATATTTCACTTTATAGTAGATATAAATGAAAACAAATTGATCAATGATCACCCTAATGAAAGGAGTGAGGTCCTTGAGATTTTCTAGATTTTCCATACTTTCTACATCAAAAATCATATATAAAAAGCTATCAATGTTGATAAATATGTTTTTTCTTGGAGCAAATTCCCTTCCATTGTAGGAAAAGAACCAAACACGAACAAATTATAAGAAAATTGCCAATTGCAAATCACTTGTAAGAAGAAAATGGGACACAATAAGTAATAACATAACCAAATTTTGGAAGCTATCCCGAAACACCATTAGGAACATTAGAATTCGTACACTAATTCCCTTATTTGTGCTTTCCAGCTAGAGTAAGAGCTTATACTGAGGATAAGGTTCATCCATGTTCTCCAATAATATATATTTGGTATTCATATTAGTCTAGGTGTAGATGGAGTACTACTTAGCCTTAGTCGTAGGTGGTGAAGTGGCCAGCTTCCCACGTCCCATAGTGTAGTTTGGTTTATAGATAGATTGTATGACAAACTCTATATAGTAATGGGTGGTCGAGGCTTATCCAACTATCCACACTTCAGGTTCTCTAGGTCCATTGTGCTGATAACTACATAGTGATTCCTTTTCCAAATGTATATTGTATAGATAACTTCATTGTGATTTATTTCTATATATGTAATATGTCATATTATGACATCAAGCGCACATATTACATCTATAAGTCGATGATCCTAAAAAGGAGTAGAGGAGGCAACCATAATATGATGATGACCTGGAGATTAAGAAAAGGAAGGATAAGAATCACACATATGAAATAAGAATCCAACATGGATAGATAATTTGACTAGGATAGGGGGTCACTTCTAATGATGTGGGGATGATGAGCTCCATTTCAGCTGATGATGTAGTGAGGGTTCTTTCTACTGCGAGCTCTGGGAGATAAGAAAACTTTAATGAGTCAAGTGGGTATGAAATGGGTTGTGCTCCTGCCTTTCACCTTATTTCCCCTGCATAATAAAAGGGAACAAAAGCTTATTTCAGAACACAATCTCTCTATGTAGTTCCATCTACTTCTACTAGCCTTAGGTTAAGGGAGATCTATTTCAGGGGAACTAGACCTATGTTTCCCAATGCATCATGAGTAAAATGGGGTTATTTAATAAGTGTTAGAAAATTATATATTATGGAGCAATGGAACACATAAAATATTGCAGAAATATAGACATAGAAAACACATAAAACAAGAGAGACACAGATATACGTGGTTCACCCAATTTGGGCTACATCCACGGAGAAACAACCAGTCCTTCTTTTATTATATTATCCAGCAAACTGAAGTCATACAACCTACAACAGATCCACTGCAACTCCCTCTTCGCTCTCAATCTCCTCTCTCTTCCTCACTCAGAATACAGATCTCTATAAATGCAATATAATTCCCTCATATATAATGAGGGGTTTCCCTCTAGGGCAAAAAACCCTAAATTAAACATAACTTATGCCATTAGATCTCGACCTAATGAATGGCCTAGATTGACTAGAAATTACTATACTTTTACAAGGAAATTTTACATCTATTCTTAGCTTCAAGGCCGCTACCCCCGAAACCCCTCGCCAAGGGGGGGGCTCCCCAAAGGTCGCAGCCTCCCCCCCAGACCCTCCCTGCAACGAATATTTTATGAGAGGCGTTGCCACCCCATTTCAAATTGTGGTCCAATGTGGCGATAGCTTTGAATACAGAAGATAACGAGGCTCCAAAACCAAAAATAAGGAAGGGTCCCTAAAAAAACCGAGATAGACCCAAACAACCTCCTACCCTCCTAACCATCATATGTGCGCCCTATGTGTAGAACTATCTCGACATGTAGAATCTGAACAATATTGTTTACACATTTCTCCTCCCTACACAAGTCAGCCCATGTGACTCTCCTAATGCTAGAGCTTGGCCGTTTATGAATCTGGCACTCAGCAACTCATATCGTCTTAGCCTCCATTGAGTTTCTTTCTCTGGAATTTTCTCACTGAAAATTTTTCTTTCTGTTAAACCTTTAAGTCTCTCACTACTCACTTGACGAAATGTCTCTCAAATATGCGAATGTAATGTGATTTTTTCCTTACCTTAGGTTTTCTTTATAATTGTTCATTCAGCTAGATCCATAACCCTATTCTCCAAAGTGATATATAGCTAGGATTAAATCCTAACCCACTTGAGGTTAAGAGTTGAAATAGCATTGAGACGGATCAAATCTCTTTTTATTCTAAAAGAGGTTTGTGCTTGAAGATATTTGATCCCTCTCAGTGCTTGCCATATCCAATCCTAACAAAAATTAGCTAAAATAAGAAAACGAAATAGGAAAATTGAGAGTGACTAATTGAAACGATGATTGCAGAAATACAAACATGTAAAATGCAATTGGTTTGGGCAAGGAATAAAAATCGTGCATCTTCAACAACTACGAAATGCTTGAATTAGAATAATGGGAAAGAATTATTTCCTTAAACTATCACACAAAAGATAATGAGAGAACTAAATACACTTAAATCATATCATTATGCATTGGATACGTAGATCCTCAAAATATATACCTCCACCGACCAAAAGCAGAGGGAAGAGAGAGAAGAGGGAATTTTTATTTTAATAGATTTCTTTATATTAGAACTAAGCTTGAAGGTACTATATAAGGGATGTGAGAAATGAAGATAACATAATTTAAAAAAAAAAAAAATATGACAATATTGATGCTATTAATGCTTTGTATTAAAGGAGAAATTAAATGAATGCATTGTCTTTTTAACAATATTAAACATTCCACAGCCAAAAAAAATATGTTTTCATCTGATTTAGCTTAGTTTTCAGTTATATATGAAAACAAAAGCTTTAATAGCCCATGATAGTGACATCAATTAGTTTCAACTTTCAACTCTGTTGTGACTGGGATTTTCACCTTTACATGGGAACCATGATAACAAAAGGAAAATATATTAAAAATAAACTGATCTTTATTTATATCCTTTCTGTTTAATTTTTTTTCTATGTTACACTCATCTCTTTGATGAAAACTCCAAGTAATATCAAGCATATTTAAAATTTAGAAGTAAACTAAATTTTAAAGTTATCTAAATTAAATTATGTCTCAATTGACCCTTTTCAATGGTTTCCCTATGCATTTTTGTGGTTTATGGGTGTATATAATAAATTTATAATTGTGTTTTTCCATACTATATTTCTATTTGCATTTTCATGGCTTATGAGAGTATATACTATAAGTTTATTTGTGGTTCTTCATACCATATTTCATTTGTTTTCGTCGATATTTCTCAATTTATTTTTCTCTACTATGAATTGAATTTTACCCTTTTTAGATTCAATGGTTCAATTCCCATCTTTTAAATGTGTTTACTTATAACTATGACAAAAAAAAAACACACTCTCTTCTTTTCACCAATCTTCAATGGAAAAATGAGTAATAAAGACACATGAAAGTCATACACATGACATCTATCTATGCATGCATCCTTGTGATTTGATATGCCTAGTCACTTTTTCCCTAAAACTGTCAATCACTAGTTATCATTTTTACTCCACAAACTCATTTTACTTATACAAAAACCATTATATGGATGCACTTAATAATGGGAAATCTCTCATCATAGGGCCATCAAACTTACTATGGATCCATGAGACTAATAGGGCCATGCCAAAACTAAACATTATTTGACTACTTGTATGACCATTTTGAAACATAGAAACTTCTATTAAAACCTTTTCATCAAAAATTCTTGGAGTTTCACAAATTAAAGTTTATATTTATCTTGATCACAACTTGATACCTTGACTAATTTGGAAATTTATCTAAGTTGCATCTCGGATACCCTAATTAAGTTTAACTTTATCTCGATCGCATCTTAAATTCCCTAACTAATTTGAAATTTATCAGAAACCCTAAGTTGTAATTTATCCAATCACATTGCATATTCCATGCCTTGGTAACTAACAACAAAATCCACCATTTAATTTCAAACTTAACATAAGTTAGTAGTTTATTTTCACCAAGCTGCACACAACCCTTAGATTTTATGAATACACTTTGGAATGACTAAATGGATTAATTTCACCAACACAGAGGAATGAGTTTTGATACTCTCTCAAAGGAAAAATACATAGCGATTAGGATGACATATGGTTTCCTTTACTTTCTTTATGGGTTTGTTGTTGGAGTGGGTTAATTCCTCAGACAGTAAGTTGGAGCGTGACATAAAGGAGTCCCTCGGAGGTTTCACGCCACTTTGAAGAGGCGAGGTTCAGAGTCATGGTGGCTCTGCATTCATGCATTAGATCAGAAAGGGGTTTAATCTTCTAACTATGGGAATGGTTCCACCGAAAATTCGCACAAAATATTGTATCAAAGATCTTTCATAAGGTAATGAACTACTCCTAATGATATTAGGATAAACATTTATGTTGATTGCACAATGTGGTGCTTGTGACATGTTGAAAAAGCACAAACTACATGGTGGCATTTTCCGAGCCCCTAAACCTTGACACAAGGATTTTTCCTTTTTTTGTTTCAAGAAGAGTTAGACTAGTTATTGCCTCCCATGGCTCTCTAAGATCACCTTATTTGTGTTACTTTCATAGGTGAATTTCACACCCAATTAATCTTCCCAATGATTTTGTTCTAAGTGGGTTGAATTCCCCATCCCACCTATGTAATTTCAAGGCTTTCTAGATTGCTTTTATGGGCCTACTGGTGTGTTATCCATAAATTTTTTTTAAGGAATTTCTCTTAATTAGGTTTGGGACAAAGTGATTTGAGTATTTATAGATTGTATTTATGTGCCTATTAGGGTGTTATCCATCAAAATATCTCAAGGCATTTCTCTAAATTAGGGTGGGGAAAAAGTGATTAAACATCCAGTGAGGCACATCAACCTCCAGAATCCTTATTTTAGATGCCAAATACTTGGCCTTAGAATTCGAGATTGTCCCATTACCATTAGACTTAATGCCCCAAATAAATTAGTTCTACTACTTAGAACCAATACCAAAATGTCTATCAAGACAATAATAAGGGTGGGTTCATGTCACTTGAATAAGTAGAACTCTTAAAGCAAGAAAGTGGTCATGGCCAAGAAGGCCCAACTAGCTAAGTCCACCACTACAATAGTTTCAATTGCCAACAATTTTGTCGTTTGAGAAACTGGGGAATATTTGTAATGAAGAAAGGCTCCTAATATGGACATTTGGATACAAATTTATACACTTAAAGGCATGGCTTCACCAAAATCCTACAAGGTAAAATAATATGGGCTACATCACTACCTCTTGAATTCCAAGAATGTATTCGCCCCTATATAAAATCCATACTTCGTAACATTAGAAATATGATCCCTAGTTTAGATATTGTGTTTAGAAAAGTTAAGATAATGATTTTTTTACTTCAAACGGTCCTTAATGCTATTTCCAATTTGGTTAGATTATTTCTAGTCATAATGACACCAAGATGAAGCCTTTTACTTTAGTTTCTCCAACGTTGCTTTAGTTGTGTGGTGGTGCACAAACCCATTATAGAGATTTGTACAATTATGTTGAATTTACATGGTCAAATGTTCAACCTTGCTAATATTTATGCGCCTATTGATGCACAGGAAAGCGTTGAATTTTAGAACTAGATGTGTTATATACCTAGGGAGGTACCCAAGAAAGTGCTCTGATGCCACTTGTTATATATCTGATATAAAAATATAAGATAATAGAAGTAAACCCAAGAAAGAACAAGATCTGAATATAGATACAAATGCTTCTTTATTTTCAAACCCTTAAGGTAGGGTAACACCATACATTCACTCCTTAAGGAAGGAGAACACTCCACAAGCCATATGCCTGTTCATACAATAATCCTTGACATTCTCTCCATGTAGAGTCTCTAGCCTCTATATAGGCCTCACACATACAATACCATGGATCATTACCATGGTTCCCTCATACCATCGAACTAATATCATGGGCCCATTACATTACTACTAACTACTTGTGATCCCTTACACGATATGGGTTAACCACCTTATTTATTACTATGGCCCATCCCATTATTACATTATTACCTTGGGTACCTCCCTTTGTACCCCATATTATCCCCCCTAGGTATATAACATTCCACCCCCCTTAGCATGTTTCGTCCCTGAAACATGGGAAGAACACAAATAATAAGATCTACTCAAAAGAGTAGTCCACTGGTACCATGCACGTGCATCTAGCCATCCAAGAGAAAGGTGAACCCTCGATCTCGCTGGTGCCTTGTTCGCTTGAGATGGAAGTTGACCATGGTAGCTCTTCTGTGTTGATGTGTAGTAGGTGGATCGTCGCTCCTTGCTATCCATCATACGGAGGTTGTTGTCCTTGTGGCTAATTGGTTGCCATCTTGATGGTTGTTTTCTTGCGGGGTGATGTGGGTGATGATATGTTGAAGTTTTAACCCACGGTGCCTTTTTCTTTAATTCACTCTGCTGTGGTGCCTATTGTGGTGTCTTCTTTTCCAATATGACTTCAATCACTGAACCCTCATTAGATGTGTCAGCACCTGTTACCTTTTCGGCTTCAACCTCTGTTTGTGTTTGATTGTAGACCATCAACTACTCATCATCTGATATGTCAGTCCCTGGAACACCTTCTGCATCAACCTCCATGGACTCTACCTGTTTATTGATGGAAATATCCTGTAATGTAATTTTCTTCTTTTTATAGCGGAGCTTCAGGAATTTCTTCTGTACATTAATATTTATAGTATCCACTGATTCCATCCACGGGTATCCCAACACAACATCCATATTATCTGTCTCTGAAATATAAAAATCACCATGCAACACATACTTATCCATAGAAATCTTCAAATCCTTATACACTTGGACATCCTCATCATCCACCTGTGTGTTTTCAATATGTTTTGCGGGAACCTGCAATTTTTTTACCAAATTAACATTGATGAAATTATGCTTGCAACTAGGATTTATAGAAACAATTATATTCTCTTTCTGAATGCATCCATGAACCTATAATAAGGATATACCACTAGGAAATAGCCCCACATGTTTCTCCTTATCTTTTTTTCTAGCATGAGACCATCTGTCTAAAAGTAATTTTTCAAATTCTTCATCGGGTAGGTTGGAACACTTCTTTTGGTTAAGTAATCCCCACCATGTGGCTGCCTCATCTTCAAAATTAAACACTACAAAAGTTCTCCAATTATGTGCCCATAATGACTTGTGTTTTTTTATGTATTCTTCAATAGTAAGACCATTATCTTTTCATGTAAAAAGAACCGCCATGAAGAGGGTTCTGAAAAAATTCACTTACTTGGAGAAAATTTGAAATTGTCACAGTTCCATTAATATTGCTCAGAATCCCTATTATAAAATATTTATAGAAATGGAACAATCATTCTGCATCTGCCCATGTGATAGAAATCTTGATCCATGCAGTAGAATTTCATATCTACACTACAACTCTCCCGTCGTCAACAAAATTTATGCAAAAAAGAGTTGATTTTAAATCAACGATATCTCCCTCATCCAGACTCCGATTCCACTGATTGTTTTTTTGAAATTGGGTATTTTTTCACAAAGAATCCAGATCTGTGATTAGATTTTAAATATCTTACACCAAGACATCCAGATCTGTGCCACAAACTTGTTGCCCCAAAAAATTGTTTGCAACCCCACTGATTTTTAAATCAGCAATATCTCCTTCATCCAAACTCCGATTCGACCGATTTTTTTTTTTTTTAAATCGGGTATTTTTTCACATAAAATCTAGATATGTAATTATATTTTGCAGATCTTACACCAAAATTTATAGATCTGCTCTGCAAACACGCTACCCCCGAAATCTTGCAAAAAATAAAAAAAAATTCTCCACCTTTTTCTTGCCCAAGAAAGTGCTCTGATACCACTTGTTATATATCTGATATAAAAATATAAGATAATAGAAGTAAACCCAAGAAAGAACAAGATCTGAATATAGATAGAAATGCTTCTCTATTATCAAACCGTTAAGGTAGGGCAACACCATATATTCACTTCTTAAGGAAGGAGAACACTCCACAAGCCATATGCCTATTCATACAATATTCCTTGACAATCCCTTGACATTATTCCTTGACAATTCCTTCACGTCTCTCCATGTGGATTCTCTAGCCTCTATATAGGCCTCATACATACAATACCATGGATCATTACCATGGTTCCCTCATACCATCCACTAATACCATGGGCCCATTACATTATTACTAACTACTTGTGGTCCCTTACATGATATGGGTTAACCACCATATTTATTACTATGGCCCATCCCATTATTACATTATTACCTTGGGTACCTCCCTTTGTACCCCATATTACTCCCCCTAGGTATATAACATCATAATTATGTAATTGGAGGAACTTATTACTTGTGCGGCAGAAGAATCAAGGCATTTGACTATGTGCAGAGATAAAGTAATTGTTAACTTTGTTTTACCAATCATAACATTAAGCCTTAATTAATTTTTTAATATGCGCTAGTGTATCATGTGGGAAGTTGATTGAGTTTATGTGACACTTTGTCAAAGCGTTGTTGCAGGACGAGAAAATATGTGTATCAAATAACATGAAAATTGATGATTTGCAGTGTGCAGAAGAAGTGTACGAAGGGGGAATATGTGACGAGGTGCGGATGTGGGGGAATAAAATTTCTCACCCACATTGCTCTTCTGCATGTCGTTTCAATTTGTTAATAGCAAATGATGTTAAGCACTTCAACGATGTCTTGATTACTCATTGATTTATTGAACAAATGCCCAAAAGACTTATATTTACTGGCATAAAAAGATTTTGTTAATTGTACAATTAAACCCTTAATTAATTTTTTAATATGCAGTGATCTACAATGTGAGAGGTTGGTTGATTTTATGTTATATTTCACAAAAATGTTACTACTGAACATTAAAATATGTGTCTCAAATAACGTCAGAATTGACCTTTTTGCAATATGTGGAAGGAGTGTACAAAGAGAGAATGTATGCAAAGGTTCCCAAGCAGAGGGATAAAGGTTCTCATGCACATATGCCTCTTATGCAAATCCTTTATTCTACACACTAAAATTTAAAATCTTTCCATTCTACATAGTTAAGTTACGAAACTAGTTTTGAAATGCCAATTTAAAAGTAGTTTCCAAGTTATGAATTTAGGTAATAATAATATTAATCCTTAATTAATGTTTAAATATATGCTACTCCCCAACATTGGAAGTTGATTGAGTTTATGTGACATTTCGCCAAAACATTTTCGTGTAACAGGAAAATATGTGTGTCAAATACTGTGAAAGTTGACGTTTTAGAGCATGTAGAAGAAGCGTCCAGAGGGAGAGTCCATGGAGGTGCAGATGTGAGTGAATAGATCATGTGGGATCTTGAATTAGTCCGCATACTAGAAGTGTTAGGAGATAGGATTGCGCGAGCTGTAGATCATTGGCTCGATCGAATTATAGGAGGATTTATCACTGAATTCGTGGTAGATACGACTGTCAACTACAGTGAGGTGGAGTGACACTTCCTCAAAGGACCCCAAGGTAAGTATATTAAATCTTTGAACACTTGGATTAAGATGCTATTGTGTGAAAATCGGGTTATGTGAATAAATTAATGTTTGGGACTAAGCGAAGTGGGAAGATCTACAAAAGCGGACGTAGTGAAGAATTAGAAACTAGTTCCTTAATTTCACCCTCGCGGGAAAGCGAGGAAGAGCTTGTGAAAGTTTCTTTGGGAAGTGCAGTCAATCTGATAAGGCAGCAAATTCTGCGCTTACCACCTCCACCTACACCGCCGCCCGTCTCACCCTCCTCACCTCCATCTCCACCCACCCCACCTCCACCACCACCATAGTTCAGTATGGCAAGTGCGATCAAACTACCGATATTGAGAGGAGTAGGGAATGAACATCCGAGCCAATTCTGGTTCGTGGTAAGGGCGGTTTGGGAAGCACAAGGAGTCGTGGATGACAATATCAAAAAGGCTACGCTATTAAGCACGTTACAGGATCGCGCATTAACATGGTACATCAAGCATTCTAATGACCATCCAAACGTAGGAATTGCAAAAATCTAGACCACGCTGAATAGCGAATTTAGCAAGCCAAAATCAGAGACACAATCAATTATCAGGTTTAAGGAGATCGTGATGCTCCTGGGTGAGACCCCCTGGGATCTGGACCAAAGACTGAAGAGTATGATTCGCGAGGCCAACATGAATTTGATGGATGGATAACACCACGCATGGTTTGTAGCGTCACTAACATTGCATTTAAGGATGGTGATGTCCCAGGCTGAAGCTTTGGATATGGCAATGAGATTGCATGAGACCCCTATACAAGACCCTGGTATGGGAGTCCAACAAATTGATCTAAATTGGATCCATAAAGAACTGTCAAAGAACCATGACTGTATCAAGTCGGGATAAATCTCTAAAGAATTCCAAAACAACGATCAAAACACCCCTGAACCAGTGGCAATGGCAGCCAGCGTGGAACAACGAGGACCTCGGTCAAAGCGCGCTGACTGAGGCCCATGGAGACTGCGCGGGAGGTTAAAGTAGCCCGTGGGAGCCCCGTATCGGGAAAATAAGGGGGTTTCTAATGCGCGATTAGTGCTTATCGCGCATCGCTGGGTGAACAGGGCCAAAATGGGGGAAGCTCGAGCACCTGGCCACATCGAGAGCCAGAGAACTGCGGGCAGAAAAGGCAAAAGCACTAAAAGGAAAAAGGCGGGACCCACGCTCTAAAAAAATGGCAGTATTGATTGGGGTGCCCTCAAACAGTAAGAGGTTTTGGAAGCGAGCGGAGTGATCCCATTCATCGATCAACGCGTGGCAGGGGGAGGTGAGAGAAAACCGTCGTTGATCGTGTGTTATCGATTGAGCAAGTCAACCATGCGAAACATGCATATGACGTTGGATCTAAGGGGCCCAGATCAGATGGCTGAGATTGTGCCCGATGGAGGAAGTAGAATTGACGAAGGAATGAGCTGTGATTTAAGAGGATTTGGAATCCATTTGACCGCCACGGTGGAGGAAAGACTTCATCCACAATGTAAATGAAGAAAGGAACCGACGAAGTAGGCTGGTGCCATTTAGAGGAGGACACATGGCCACTCCTTGAGAGCTAATGATGATGCCGAACAGGGAACTCCAAGTGCAGCTGTAGAAGGCGAATCGATAGAGTTGGAAGAGGAACTGAACGATCTTGGAAATGAATGGCCTAAAAGCCATGAACAGAGATAGTCAAATCAGTTGAAGAAAGTTAGACAACTAGTCGAAGTCGAGAGACTAAGAAGTGGAATAGTGAACCCAGAGAGGAGGACTCAACACAGAGAACAGTAAAGCAAAGCAGAAGGGATAGAGGGCCGAGCTAACCAGCGGTAGCATCGAGCACCAATGAGCTTGAGAAATTCAAGCCATCCCATAGAGGAATTTGTCTAGACTGAGCATCACACTTGGCTCTTTCCACTGTAG
>APFE030299456.1:58596-84997 GCA_000404065.3 Pinus taeda
AAATGCATCTACTATACTTAAGCATAATTATGTGCTACATGAAAGCTACATTGAACAATATGCTCAAGATATAGATTTTAAAGATGTATATGCAACTTTGAGTCAAGGCAAAAGGGTAGAAGAATTGGACTATCATGTGAAGGACTGACTCTTATACCATTGTGGGAAACTTTGCATTCCACAAACAGAGAGAGTAAAGATCATTAGGGAAGCACACACTTCTCTAATATTAGGTCACTTTGGGGTAAGTAAAACAGTTGCACAGCTGTAAAGATTTTGTTATTGGCCAAAAATGAATGAGACAGTTTCTAAATATGTAAGAGGATGTACTATGTGTGCTAAAAGCAAGCCCAACAATAGAAAACTAGGGTTGTACACTCCATTACCAGTACCTTCTCACCCTTGGGGAAAGTATTTCCATGGATTTTGTTTGAGGACTACCTAAATCTAGGAAAGGACATGATTATCTATATGTTGTTG
This sequence comes from Pinus taeda, assembly GCA_000404065.3. Taxonomy (NCBI): domain Eukaryota; kingdom Viridiplantae; phylum Streptophyta; class Pinopsida; order Pinales; family Pinaceae; genus Pinus; species Pinus taeda. The sequence goes on from APFE030299456.1 coordinate 59,077, forward strand.
TGGATAGGTTCAGCAAAATGTGTATTTTGATACCTTGTAATAAATAGATTACAGCTGAACAAACTGCAAAATTGTTCTTTGAACATGTATGGGTTCATTTCGGATTACCCACTTCTATTGTATCTGATCGAGACACCTGATTTCTGGGGAAGTTTTGGTCAAGTCTATGGGAACTGATGGACACCAAACTGAAGAAAAGCACAACTTTTCATCCACAAACTGATGGCTAGACATAAGTAGTTAACAGAATAGTGATCCAGTTACTGAGAGGATATTGCAGCAAACATCCTAAGCTTTGGGATGAACACTTGTGTTATGTGCAGTATGCTTACAACAAAGCAAAACATTCTTCTACATAGAGATATCCTTTTGAGACCTGTCTTGGTTTTACACCAAGGTCTCCTTTGGATTTTGTCTTTGGTAAAGATATCATGGTTGATGGACACAGTGATGTGAACAAGGCAACTAGGTTCATTGAATAGATCCAAGAGATTCACCAGGTAGTACAGGAACAACTGGAAAAGAGCCAAGCCAAATACAAGGCTAGGCATGACAAGCATCGGATGGAGCATAGTTTCCAAGTTGGTGACCAGTTATGGCTGTATATCAACAAGGACAGGATGCAAGGTGAAGGTAAAATGCTAAAGCCTATCAGGTATGGACCTTTTAGGATACTTGAGAAGATAGGTGAAGATGATTTTCACCTTGATCTACCAGCTTACATGCACATATACTCAGTCGTAAATGCAGATTGCTTGAGATTGTTTGAACCTCCAATGATTGAGGACCCTGAAGAGTAGAGTCAATTGCCTTCTATTGATGACCTGCTACCTGAATATCTTAATGAATTGCATGAAGACGCAGTGCTGGACAGGAAGGTGAGGACGACGTGCAAGGGAGATGTTGAGTACCTCAGAGTTGGGCTCAAAGGTTCGAAGTCGAGCAGTGCAAAGTGGATTGAGATTGGACAAGTGAGACAGCAGTACCCTCACTTAGTCGATGCTTGAAAGAAAACCAACTTTTGGGGGTCCAAAAGCTTTTTTAGTGGGAAGGTCGTGATCCAAATTGGATCCATAAAGAATTTTCAAAGAACCATGACTGTATCAGGTCAGGAAAAATCTCTAAAGAATTCCAAAATAGTGATAAAAAACACCCCTAAACCAGTGGCAATGGCAGCCAGCGTGGAACGACGAGGACCTCAGTCAAAGCGCGCTAACCAAGGCCCATGGAGATTGGGCGGGAGGACAAAGTAGCCCCTGGGAGCCCCGGATCAGGAAAATAAGGAGGTTTTTGATGCGCGATTAGCATAATCACGCTAAGTTGGGCGAACAAGACCAAAATGGGGGAAGCCTCAGCACTCGGTCACATCGGGAGCCAGAGAACCGCGGGCAGAAAAAGGAAAAAGCACTAAAAGGACAAAGGCAGGATCCGTGCTCTAGAAAACCGACAGTATTGATCGGGGCGACCTCAAATGGTAATAGGTTTTGGAAGAGAGCAAAGCGATCCCATTCATCGATCGACACATGGCAGGCGGAGGTGAGAGAAAACTATCGTTGATCGTACGTTATCGATCAAGCAAGTCAACTATGTGAAACGTGCATATGATGTTGGATCTAGGGGGCCTAGATTAGATGGCTGAGATTGCACCCAATGGAGGAAGTGAAATCAACGAAGGAATGAGCCACAATTTAAGAGGATTTGGAATCCATTTGACTGCCACGGTGGAGGAAATAATTCATCCACAACGTAATTGAAGAAACAAATCGATGAAGTAGGTTGGCGCCATTTAGAGGAGGACACGTGGCCACTCTCTGAGAGCTGATGATGACGCTGAATAGGGAACTCCAAGCACAACTGTAGAAGGTGAATCGACAGAGGTGGAAGAGGAACCGAACAGTCTTAGAAATGAATGGCCTAAAAGCCATGAACAGAGATAGTCGAGTCAGTTGAAGAAAGTTAGACAGCTAATCGAAGTCAAGAAACTAAGAAATGGAATAATGAACCTAAAGAGGAGGACTGAACACAAAGAACAATAAAGCAAAGCAGAAGGGATAGAGGGCTGAGCTGACCAGCTGCAGCATCAAGCACCAACGAGCTTGAGAAATTTAAGCCATCCCATAGAGGAATATGTCTGAACTGAGCATCACATTTGGCTCTTTCCACTATAGACCAGAAGGTCACAGAGCTAGTAGGAAGAAGAAGTTTGTGTACTCAAGTGGCTTGGGAAATCTAAGAACCACCCTACCAAGCAAACCTGCTTTAGGAGAACTCACATTGAGTCCCTATATTATAATTCTCTGCTTAAAGGCACAATAAAACAAGTTCACCACTGAAAGCTAGACCAGAGACGTAGCCCTAGAGAATAAGGTTAACTCCTTATTAAAATTTCTTGTGTATTTATGTTTGCTTACTGTATTTCTCTGTTGTCTTTCCATTAAATTGTCTGTGTATTGGCAATCTGATCGATCTGTTGCTTCAATAACACAAAACACACACACCAGCACATGAGTCTATAATACCGTGTTCATTAAATCTTTAACTGTTGTCACTCACAAGGTGATTATTAGATCACAAATCCATGTGCAACTACAAAATCTGTGTCTAGAGATGCAGAGTTTGAAACAGGATAGGACACCTCATCCAGAGGCACGCGAGGAGGTATGGTGCATAAAATGCAAAGGTCAGGGGCATGACAAGGACCATTGTCTAGTGTTCACGAATTACTTGGCGGGAGGAGGGCCGATGCTGTTAATACCTGAGGCACAATTAGGACCAAGTACAGCACCTACACTATGGTGCACGATCTGTCAGATAGGAGGAAAACACACTACGGATAATTTTCATCTATTGCAGAAGTATACGCAGATGTCCCAACAATTGTTTTGTAATTTCTGTAGGTCGGTATGCCATGATGAATGCACCTGTAGAAGCTACGAACTAATGATGGATCAGACTCCTACCTACAGGGTGCAGACCGAAACATGAGCCCTTGACCTAAATACAAGAATGGTGCACGCTAGATTTCAGGGGCGCGGACGAAGTTGAGGTGGAATGGGACTAGGAAGGGGTCGCGGACAACTAATTTGTTACAATTGTGGAGGGCCAAGACACTATGGCCGCGATTGTACAAACCCAACAAGGACATCATGTTTGTACTGTACTCAGATTGATCATGAGGCAGAAGATTTCCCTACATTGATAGCGAGGCTACGCGAAAAAGGGGTACTCCAGCCTCCTTCGACTCAAAATTTGCAGATGATGACGTTTGAGTCGCGCAAAGAAGACCTGAATGTAAACATAGTGCTTAGGAGCAGTATGACCACTGGTGAGGATAAAGATAAGCAGTCAGAAGAAAGTGCGTGGATTCACAAGGATCCTACAAAGGAACCCGAATTTGATTTAGAACGTGCAAAGGAGACATTCATGGAAGCTAAGAAGAGCTTCATGGAGGCCTCCACTTTAGGTAGTAAGGTTCAACTAGAACCAGGGATGGATCCTTCAATGCTCACTACCTTTTAGAGACATGCATGAAACTGAAATGCAACAGCAAGGTAGTCAAAGGACTACAGGAACTTATCACTAGGTGCGCGGGGTTAGGAGAAGCACGCGTGGTCTGGAAACTTGGAAAGCATGCATTACACATAGGAAGGGAAATGAGGTTGACTGCACAAATCAACGAGTATGAAATGGATCAAGTAATCCTGGATCTTGGATCGGATGCAAATGTACTACCAAAACAAACATGGGAACGCGTGGGCAGACCCGCGCTACAATGGTCTCCTATTTAGCTACGAGTGGTGAACCAACATAAGATCTTTCCCATGGGAAGATTGCAAGGGGTAACGGTGGATATTGAAGGTATGAGCTTGCAGGCGGATTTTGAAGTGATAGAGATTATCAATGAAAGCAATCCCTATCCCGTGCTACTAGGGATAGACTGGGCCACCGAAATGAACAGAGTCATAAATCTGAAGAAGTACAAAATGATCTTTGAGAAAAATTCCCTACGCATAGTAGTACCGCTAGATCCAACCGAAGGAGCGCGATACACTGAACCGGTGCACGACGATGATAATGATGATGATCTCGATTGCATCTACAAGATAACCGTGCAAGAACAATATTGGGTAAACCCGACTGCAGATGGTAGGATTTCATGGGAGCACGAAATCTCCTGCACTTCGGATTCAAATGAAGAGATAGAGCGATGGCAGAATCGGCTGCATGAAGTAACAACGCTTAATTGCAACATGATGGTTAGATCACTGTGTTGTGTGACAACAGAGGTAAGGGATCTGCCTACATATGATGGGTTGATAATGGTGGTTGAATTCCTGAACAAATTTGAAATCACAGTACTAGAACAGTAGCGGTTCGATGCTCTGAAATGGGCACTGCGCGTGACGCCCGCAATATGGTGGGGTACACATCAAAGAAGTTTTGAGGACTGGCACAGATGCAAGAGGATGATGTGCCTATGATTTAGAAAACCCTAGCTAAGGATGAGAGCAAGTTACCAGGGACAGAACAACTTGTGCGCCCACCTTTTCTGATGGGTACCGACATATGACATGCAACCCGCACAAGTTCACACCACCCCCAGAATAGAGAATCAGAACAAAGCGCAACACCTGGAAAGGCAAAGCGTGCCCAGGATTATCCACAAAGTAGCATTCAACAAGGTGTGCGAGGTTTTGAACAAAGTCCACCGGGTGAGACACACTGACTGGGACCAGCGTATACTGGCGGTTCGATGGGCCTATAGGACCATGTGCAAAACCCTAACCGTGAAAACAATTTCAAGGTTACGGAATAAGGTAGGGACCATAATTTCTAAGGGGCATGTAACAATGAATCCACACATAATAGCACCCACCAGTGTGATAGTGAACGAATCCCAGAATGAAGAAATCACATAGCTACACGAGGTAGAACACACAAGGCTTTAGGAACCCATTCGACAAAGGAACCTTAGACTTCGCGAACTAGAAAAGAACTGGGTGTGAATAAGGAAGAAAAGCATTTTGATGGACGCTAAGGTCAAAAGGCTGGAAAACGAAATCAAACAAGCATATCTTGTCGATAAACCAAGGATGGCAAGGCAAGGTATGGAGGATCATACCAATGAATTAGAAGACTATCGCCAGGAATTGATTAGTCTGCTACCATGACTAGGACCACATATCACCAAACACGGTAACTAGGGGAACAAACTGCATATAGTAAAGTGCGCGGTGCCAACTATCGTGAGGGCAATTAAGGATTTTCCACAGACTATACTAGAAGGCAAGATGGAGCCTCGCATAGGTGGTGCGACCACCTGACTAGCCATAGGAAGCATAGTCTTAGCACTCTAGGCAGCTGGAAGAGAGTGAAAGACTATAAATGATTCTACGTGGCAGTTGCGTGCTCTGAAAGATGCACACAAGAACAACTAGTCACAAGGTTCGCGCCCACGCAGGGGGGGAGTGGGTGCCGCATGGGTAGGCTGGGAAGTGACTGTTGGCATCATTGTTCATGATGAGATGTTCGGTTTGAGGCCAAATGGAGTGGGCAGCGGACATTTAAGATAGCAGTTATGGGCAATATTTCAGAAAATCTACCGCCAAGAAAGCATTGATGGCCTAGAATTGGGGGGAGCGGTCGAATTTGAATTCGAAAGGTGCTATAAAACTCCAGGGGCTATCCACGAAAAAACACTTATTCACTTGAGATTTGAGTGGTTGAATAGAGCATAGAGTGTTGAGTGTCGAGCGATATTCGAGCCCCTAAGTTCACAAAAGACTACATACAGTACAGACAAGATGACAGATACCAGAGGAGGTTTGGGCTTTGAAGAAGGAACCACCGGCGAGGTCGTGCCGACCCATATGGTACATGATTTTCCCGAATGTACTAGGGTCACACTAGAAATCCCATAATCACCTCGGGCGCCGAGACCGAAAAAAGATAAGTAGGAAATGGGACCAGTCCGCATGTCCCCAAGGAATCTGCGGTTAGGTAAGCTATCAATGGAGGAAAAAATTAAGGTTGTCACCATTAAGACATATGAAGAGGAGGAGGACTTGTAGGCTCTGATTGCTGAGGTAGAGGAAGAAGAAGACATGGAGGCAGACATCCAACCGATGCGCTCTGTAACGAAGAGTGCACTCTAGACCCTGCTCCTCCCCGATGGAATTACCTTTGAGGGTCTGCTCCTAGGACATGTGCCTACCCTGAAATTTGAAGACTGGGACCTCGCAGACAGCAAGAAATTCCCACACTTAGAGATGGAGAGCATAATGAAACAAAATGCGGAGGGGTAGGTGATCACATTACAACTGCAAAAATGGTTGTGCAGTGTGAAGAAGGTCGGGTTGCTTCCTCTGCTATGGATACCACACTTTCACCATGCGCCCATCACCATTTTTGTCATCAGGCAGCCGCTTTGCCTATTGCATGATATGTACTTATGGCTGGAGGAGCCTATTCCAATCACGGTAGATCTCATCCATAGAATTTATCGACTTTCCTCTAAGGGAAGGGACCCCATGACGATAGTAGGAAAAAGTGGTGAATTGGCTCTCACAGAAGCCATGAAGAAAAATATAAGCTCAAGAAGGAAAAGAGGGGTTACACCATTAGCAGTATCAAGGATAAAGGGGTACGCATAGCCACCCAACTCTTGGCCAGTAAAGTAATGAGAAAATGTCACGGTGATGAATTACTAGCGTTGTTAGTTGCATTGGCCAAACAGTGTGTGGAAGGGGTCCAGTTCAACTGGGCCGAGTTCCTCTGTGAAGAATTTTTGCTCAACTACAAGGAGGCCTAGGAGTAGGGTAAGACCTTCCAGTACACGTGGTTTCTCTCGTCCATCTTACTGGTAATAGGAGAATTGCCAGAGGACAGTCAGTTCCCGAGCATTGAGCGTGAATTACCAAAGGCTGTGAAGTATGCTTCGCTCTGGGCTACCAGCAATGCGAAGTGGATTTTCGATACAAATATTTTTTGGGTGCTCATGGAGGCAAGCATCTGGATGTGGATTAATAGGAGGCTACACCTATCCCCCATAGTGCACAACAGTCTGCAGATTTTTGTAGACTTCAAGGCAAACATGCACAATATTTACATCACGGCGCGAAAGGATCTGGTGCAGCAGTGGACAAAGATCCCATTCATATCCACTGGTGACATGATCTTTACAGTGTTAGAGACATGGCCTCCCGAGTGGTGCACCCAAAATTTGGCGGAATTGGAGAAGAAAGCAGCATAGAAAAGGAAGGAGGATGCCAAGTTGTAGGTCAGTCAACTGGCTGAGAAAAGGCGCAACAAAAAGTGGCAGCCTAGGTCAGGGCAGCCCGTGTAGCAGCCCAGGTAGCCATGGAGCAAAAGAAGGTCATTGAAGTAGTAGCACCAACACAGACAGCAGAGGCCACAACAGCGCAGGCAGAGGAGGGCCAAGAAGTGTCTTCAAGACAGGAGGCAGAGGACACAGACCTTGCAGAAGAGTGCGCGTACCCAGTAACCACTTTGACCCAACTCAAACAACCGCGTGTCCCGAAGAGATCGGGTCCACCAAAAAAGGTCAAGGCCTTGAAGCTGGCCATCGACCAGATCACATTAAATAAAGGAGACCTCTACGACATCGGCAGGATGGTTCACGATGTCACCAAGGAAGCGCTCTAAGAAGTTATGATGGAGCAACAGACTGTGTTGGGGCCCATAAGGGTGTAGCTGCAGGAACTACAAGTGCAGACCCCACAGGAAGGTACCTTGGCCACCTATGTCGCAGCAGGCACATCAGCAGCAGAACAAATGCTACACGCAAGGATGGCCAATATCATAGTGTTACCTAAAGGAGCACTAACAACAACAAATGAGATCAACAGAACTGCGGTTGGCAGGATCAAAGGACTTGGCCTCAATTTGGTTGCCCTTCCACGAGAAACACTGTACCAACTACAGGATGGAATAATAGCAGAACTCCACGCCAGGGAGGGCCGCGCGATATAAATTCTAAGTGAGCAAAAGATAAACATCGAATAGCTCAGCCTGCAGCGTGATGAACTGGTATCATAGATTCAGTGGTTGGAATAGGTGATAGATGACGCTTGTAAATGTGTCCCAGAGCTAGCCATCCCAGTAGATCTACCAGCAGTAGAGCGGATCCACAGGTTGGAGACTGACACCAGTGAAGCCAAAGCAGAAATGACAAAGGTTCAAATGGAGCTGAATCTTCAAATTGCCGAGCTGTGGTTAAAGGTGCAGCCTTCCACTCCTCCGAAAGTTAGAGAACAACGTGCTAGTGCTATCCAAATAGGGTTGGAAGAAATTGGACGTGCAATACAAGACTGTACGGGTATGTTGGAACAAGCATTTGGGATTCTCACATATTTTCAAGAGGACCCCAACATACAACGCCTAGAAATAGAGGCACGTGAACTTCAGGAGAAGTATGACAGTGTCCGAGGAACTGCACAGACAGTAGTCCTCACTCAGTGGCTTGTGAAGATGCAGCAAGCTAAGGCACTGAAGGAGCAGGTGGATGCAATGCGACAAAAAGAGGCAGTTCTCAAAGCACGCGTCCAGCCATGGATTGATGAGGCCTTCACCATCATGGCAGATATTGAAGGTAAGCTTGCACATATGCAAGGGATGTAAGCACTAAGGCAGGGATTTCCTCCTGACAAAGAGGCTTCGGAAGAGCGCATGAAGCAGGTCCAGCAAACCGCAGAGCAGTGCACTGTGGACCTTCGAGCAGTTCAGGACTAGTTGGAGGGACTCCGCACCAAGATCACTGTGCTGACAGAGTGACTCGAGGGTGAGTCACGATGTTTGTGTTGGGGGCCTGTTGGGCATGGAATCCCCCCACAACATGTTTTGGGGCTCAAAGCCCAAGTTTTGGTCAAATATGTTGTAAGACTCCGCGAATTGCAGCCGCGGAATGTGAAATGTACATTGAGTCATAGGGTTGTTCACCCTAAGTTTTGTAATTTGATGTAATGTCATGTCGACCTACCCATGGTCTGCAGACCATGGGATTGTATAAATAAAAGTGAGGCTCTAAGTTGTAAGAGTAGGGATGGATTGATTAATGTAATGATCTAATAGCAGATAGAGAAGAAGACTAAGTGTCTTGGGTCGTAGTAGTAGGAAGAGGCTCTGTAGCTGAGTGTGCAGAGGCCTAGTAGAGTCCGCAGTTGAGTGCGCGGACCCTTGCAGCTGAGTGCACAGGGTAGAGTCGAGTTTGTAACTGAAGAAGAATAATAATAAAGAGAAGTTTGATTCCAAATAATGTGTATCTGATTTTGTATTACTTTCTATTCAGTTATATTGTTTTGTTTATTGCGCGCACTTATATGAATACTAAACACTGTTAAGTATAACTGGGCTCATATAGATAAGTTAAGTAATTAGATAATATCAGGTTAATAGTAAGGAACTTGGGTTATAACATGGATCGCACCTCGAACAGGGCTACATGAAGGAAACATTACAGGTTGCGAGGTACTGACAGGTGCACGTAGCGACGTGCATGCAGGATCAAATCGCGGACCATCGAAAAACCATCAAACATCTCTAGGGTGTGGAAACTTGGTTCTAGCACCCTCCCATACTACTTTAGTTGAGACCTCAGTCCGCGCTCCGCGGACTATTGCCGAAAGGGCAAGTAGTACTGGGATTTGTTTGGATAAATCATCTCTAAACCTAGGTCAGGCCCATGCAAGCCAAAAGGAACCCATAGTCACATGGAGGCCTTGGAAAGGGAGTGATTGAGGCACTAGGTCAGGGAAAATGTGAGTTGTCTGAGGGTTTGTACACCTAGAGGGGGTGGATTACTCCTGGAGGTCCTGTGGCACCTGAGGGAAGTTAGTAAGGTCTAGTTGTGTCGACTCCATTTCCTTAAGGTCATCTAAGAGGTTGAGTCATATCATAGAATCCCCTCATCTCATGTTTACCTCGAGTAAGCTAATGAAAATGGGCAGATTTGATAGGAGGTGTGTTACATACTACATAAAATTCATTGAGATTTTTTTTCTCTTAGCCAATATTATTACATCTCTCCAAAACACTAAGTTTTAATGGGGGAAACAATGTTTGAAGAAATATTATTATACCTTGAACATTAAGGAGGTTCCACACCCATTTGGCCTCTTTTACATCACAAAGAAGTGCATGTTATTTAATACCTAGATTACCATGGAAATGAGACCACATATTCTAGTTGAATTAATTGAGTCAAATATATGCCTTTAATTTATTGAGAACTTAATGTCCATACGTAGGCAGAAAATCTCTTTACTACTCTCATCCTTATTGTAATGGACGAAAACATGACAAATTTGATATAGCTAGTCATCTAATTTAGTCCAATGATGCAATAAAATTTTAGACATACATAAAATGCTAAATAGGAGCATTGGATGTTGCTTCTCAAACTCTTCAAGGAATATAAATAAATATTTAAACATAGTTAGAAGTGCATTTAAAAACAATGTGTCTTAGAAAAGACCATCAAGATTGTAATTCACATTTGGAATAATCCCTCTAATTACCCTAACAAGGTGCTCACTGTGCATCTACCTTTGTAGAATAATGAAATTTCCATGCAAGAATAGTGATATAATAATAATTGTTGTTGGATTAGAACAAAAATAAAGGTTAGAAGTGTCTTATAAAAGATAATGGAAGAATCTACCTGATTCCTTAAGGGAGGAGAGTAAAAAAATTATGTCATTAGGTTTCACAAAAGAGAATAATAACTTTAGGATAGATAGGTATGAATTATGATAAGAGAGAAAGGGAATCCAATATTTGAGTAGATAAGAGTATTATTACGAGATTCACACTAAAAGATGATTACAACTTAATTTTTCATGGCTTAACCCCTATCAAAACAACTCTATCATTATAATATACAAAAAATTTGATCAAATGAATTTCAACTGTAAAATATGGGTTTTACCTCCATGAAGTGATTATAATTAAGAATCACAATTATTTTGTGATTTTTTAAATTATGCTTTTCCTTAAATGCTTCCTATTTTTTTGTGAACATATGGAATCAACAACTAGGTTAGGGTTGTAATAACATAATATGAGGTTGATTGTGATTGCTACCATTATAATCTCCAAGAACACTGTTGGGGTAGGGTCCCCTGGGGTCAAATTTTGGCATTTACTTTTTGTACAAATGTAAAGTCTCCACGTTTTGAGGAAGCAGAGCGCGAAGGTAATAAGAGTCAAAGGTGCTTTAGTCCCTTAGGTTACTAGAAGATAGGAAGCTTTGAGACCCACCATGGTCAGTGGACCATGGTATTGTAAAAACAAAGGCTATATATAGACGGGTCATAGCGAGTCTAGAAAGTAACTCATTTATAGAAGATCATTGTATGGGCAAGTAAGATAAGGCAGGAAATTATGTTTCCTGTACTTTGGTGAAGGGGAAGGCTCCTGCAGCTGAGTGCGTGGAGACCTTGGTAAGTCTACGGGATGATTGTGCGGGCCCCTGCAGTTGAGGGAACAGGGAAGAAGAGCTTGTACTTGAAAGAATACATCTAATAAAGACCATTTTGATCCATAAATTGTGCATTTATGTATCTGTATTTACTTCTGCAGTTTTTTATTTTCGCTCTGTATCTGAAGTTATATGAATGAATGCTTATTTAATACATGAAAGTAGTAGATCAATATAATTTATCGATGTTATGAATGTTTGATGACCTTCGCGAAGGTATAGATTTTGTTTATGTGAATTACTGCAATTATCTGTTTCGGAAGGGTTAGGGTTTGCGAAGACATAACTAAGACCTAGAAGCTTCAAAATCCATCACACAGACCTCTAGATGAAAAAACATGGTTATTTCATCCCCCAATACTTCTTCGGGTGAGATTGCAGCCTGTGCTATGTGGGTGGTTGCCAAAAGGGCTAGCAGTTTAGGGTTTTGTTAGTTGGTGCAAAACTTTGAACCTAAGTTAGAGCCTGTCAAGCCAACAAATGGTTTTTTTGCCAGGACTAGGATCTATCTAAGGAATGTGTGATAAGTGGTTCCCCACTAAGAAAGAAATTGAAAAGTGGATAGATCAAAAATTGCATGTGTTTTCAGCTCAGGAAAATAGGAATATGCGCCTGTCGAAGGAAGAATGGCTAAATAAATACCTATTCACAGACTAGCACGAGATATTCTTTTGTTATTTCCCCTACGAATTGCACAAGTGGTTATCCAAATTGGTGGATAGTCAGGGTAAGTGGAAGCTAGATGACCCTATTGTGTGGACCCTAGAACTAGTGAAGCAATTGGAGGCTTCAGAAAACAAAATTGCGCAGGTTGTCGACCACTGGATCAATAGTATGCTAGGAGGATTCATTACTAAGTTTGTTGTCGGTACGTCCTCAAGCTCTAGTGAAACAGAGGAAAAGTTTTTCAAGGGACCGAGAGTTAAGTACCTAAAATCCCTAAAGACCTAGATTAAGATGTCATTGTGCAAAAAATAGGTTATGACTTTAAATTGATGTTTGGGACTACACAAAGTGGAAGATAATTCAGAGGGAACCTAGATACAGTCTCTAAATATAGTTCGATGTTAGGATCTTCTGACAGTGACAACGAAGTTAGTATTCTTGGGACACTGCAAAGCATGCTACATATAGTAAGCTAGGGTATCATGGGGATACCTCATCCATCCACTCGACCTTTGCCTCCACCTCCACCCCACACACCTACACCTTCACCTCCACCTCCACCTCCATCATTTAACATGGCCAACACAATGAAGATGCATGTATTTAAGGGTCTGGGATTTGAAGACCCCGAGCAATTTTGGTTTTTTGTGGATGTTGTATGGAAGGAAAAATATATCACTAATGATGATATGAAGAAAGCGCAGTTGGTCACAGTGCTACAATACAGGGCGTTGAGTTCGTATATCAAGTTTTGTTCAGGTAAACCCAATGCGACTATGTTAGAAACCCAATAAGCATTGAAGAATGAATTTCAGAAACCCAAATCACAATACCAATCAGTGATGGAGTTTAAAGAGATCCAACAGAGAGTAAATGAGTCCACATAGGACTTTGATCAAAGATTGAAGTGTCTGATTCAGTACGCTAACATGAGAATTACAATAATCAACATAGAGACTAGTACATTGCTTCAATCCTACCTCATCTGAGATTTCCACTGTCGCAACTGAAAATAGGAATGCAAGCTAAGGCCTTGGAGATTGCCATGAGATTGGAGGCTTCACCTATGCAAGATATGAATCTGGGGGTACAACAAATTCAGTCACAACTAGCCAGTCTACACATCGAGTTACAGAGACTTAAGAAGGGAAAGGAATTCCAACCCGAGATGCGCGCTGAATTTTGGTGCCTAAAATGTAAAGGCCATGGTCATGATAAGGACCATTGCCTAGTCTATCATAATTACCTTATTGGGGGAGGTCATGTCCCCTTGAACCCAGAAAACACCGCTGGGTCGAGCATAGAAGTATCCTTATGGTGTGCTATTTTTCAAATCTATGGGAAGCACGTGACTGATAACTATCATATCCTGCAAAAGTTTGTGCAAACTACGTAGCAATGGTTTTGCAATTTTTTGCAAATCGGTTAGGCATGATGAGCACAACTGCCAAAGCTATGAACTACTGATGGAACAGACCCCTACATATAGGATTTTGGCAGAAAATTAGCCTCGGGATCAGGGTGTGGGTGTAGTTCGCGGAGGATTCCAAGGCCGAGGAAGAGAACGAGAAGGAGCTGGAAGGGGTCACGAATAGATTATTTGTTACAATTGACCAAGGTTTGCAATGCGAAGCAGAATTACTGGGATGTGCGCATACCAGAAGTGCTTTGGGAGACATAGAAAATTTCCTAGAGACAACGTTTGGGTTGATTGTAGACTAGTGCATAGGACATCTTAATTAGAGGAGTGCTTTGGAAAATTATGTGTGAGCGGTTTTGGCAACACTCCAATTGACACGTAGCTAAAAAGATAATAAAAGGGGCTTGGTTCAATCGACCTTCATTTGAGGAGGAGGAACTGGAAGGGGTCATGAACAAGTTATTTATTACAATTGTGGAGAGGTAGATCATTTTTTTCGTGTCACAGATGATCACTTTGCATATATAATTCAGTTTTTATTACAGGGAAAAAGACTGGGGAAAAATATCGGGGCATGATACATTATTACATCAACTGAATACTTGACACGGTGGGTAGAGGCACAACCAGTAAACGACTGTAACACAACTACTACTACAAATTTCATATTTTAGTTTATTTTGTCCTGGTTTGGATGCCCTAAAATCTTAATGAGTGATAAGGGCACGCACTTCTTAAACAAAACAATTATTGCGATGCTTGACGAATTCCAGGTATATCATCAGAAGAGTATGCAATATCACCCTAAAGCTAATGGTGTGGTAGAATCCTTCACCAAAATCTTAGAGAGCACCTTTACCAGGGTTTGCAATGCAAAGTGGAAGGACTAGAATGTGCGCATACCAGTAGTGCTTTGGGATACATAGAAAGTTTCCTAGAGACAACCTCTAGGTTGATTGTAGACCAGTGCCTAGGATAGCTTAAATAGAGGAGTGCTTTGGAAGATTATCAGCCAGGGGTTTTGGTAGCACTCCAATTGACACGTAGTTAAAAAGGTAATAAAAGGGGCTTGGTTCAATTGGCCTTCATGAAGGTAAACTCAAGTGAATACATGGATCCAAAATTTCAGGGGGTAAATTGGGCCAAACTCAAAGAAAAATGTTTGATTCTAGTGGCTGACAAACAACAATAGGCATTCTTAATATTGGAATTGTAGTAACATGAAGAGGAGAAAATAAACAAGGGAAATTGGTGCGTAGGGCTGATTGCAATACCGAATCCTAAGCCAAGGTGTTCCAGCAGAAATATGGAAGAGGGAGGAGATGAAGGAGTGGAACGCTAGTTAAGGTTTAATGCCATATACCTCATGGGTACATTTTTCACCAAAATCATAAGTAAATTTGTGCACATTACATGTACATAAGTAAATCTATAGCTAACACAGGTACTGTCACTACTTAGTAACAACTATACAATCATGAACAAGGGCGAAACCTGTGGCTGCATCACACTATTTCACCGAAAGAAAAAAACATATATGAAACAATATTTACATAGGGGAAAACATATTGCGCATTTCCATGATTAGAATCACCAAATAGTTTCATTAATCCTCAAAAGGAGTCCCATTCACCATTCCATTTACATTCAGTAATCTACAGCTCAAGTCACTCATGAAAAAGCAATTAGAACCAAAATGGAATCAAAGAATTTCGACCCCTTGGGTGCAGAATTCTGGAACCCTTATTAAGTGTTTCTCCCCCCTATTTATAAGCAGAGGGAGATATTCAAAATTAATTACAAAAATATCTCAACCTGAGCATCCAACTATCTGCTAGACTAGTTGTCTCAGCCTGCGATAGCTCTACTACCCACAATGATTACAATCAGAATTTGATTCCTTTTAAAATGTAAGAAATGCAGAATAAACAAAAATAAGGAAAAGTTGATTGATGGTGAGGAAAACATCCCAATCTTTCTTGTTATGGCCTCTAGTTAAGCCATGTCTTTGCATTGGTGTGATTCTCCTGTTGCTCGGCCGGTTTCTGTCGCTTTCAACTTAACTGCCCGAGTCGCTCATTCTACAAAGCTAGGAGTGGTTCGACTGTGAGTTTCATGTCACAGTACAGCAACAAAGGTCATCTGGGTAGTACTTTATATTTCCTCTACATGGATCTCCATGCTGAACCATCAAGTCCTCCTGAGCTCCCATACATTCCTTTACTCACAGAGGACGTGTAGTGAAGCAGTCGAATTCATTTTTGCGACCCATGTAGTCCTTGATCTCTTATTGCTGGGGCCTCTATAGGATTAGCCCATATCAATTTCTGACTGCTCCATGCGTTCATTCAATGCCTCAACTTCCAACCCATACGCCTTCAAATATTTGTACCATGCTATCAGGGCATCGTTGTATCGAGACTTTTATTCTAGAGGATGTTATAAATAGTGAGTCCAGATGCTCCTTAGAACCCCTTTGGTTTATCCCATTTCAGTATTTATTCATAATATGAATGGGGGGCTATGACCTAGAGCTTAGCCCTAAGGTGCTATAGCCTTTAGATTCCTGTCCGGGTTTTTTTTCCCTTTATAAGTGCTTTGTGTCTAGTTTCCTTAAGTCTTCATGACCGTATGCCTCTTATCGAAGCTCCTTTCTTGATGGATCACAATTGGGGTCTCCAGTTGGGACTTTTACATTGGAGTTGCAACATGCTTGCAATCTCCAATTGTGATAGTCCTTTAGTGCTTGTCCTTTTGTTCCTCTTCTCTTTATGTGATCACAATCAGAGGTTCACAATCGATGATTCCTTTTTTATTCACACCACAACCACCGATCGTCGATAACCCTTCATGCTTAGCCCCTGGTTCTTTTCGCTCTTTATGTGACTGTGGGCCAGACCCTTTATCGGAGCCCCTTTATCACACTTTCCCATGTGTGCATTGCATCACAAAGTGTTGATAAGCCTCAACCTACAATTTTTTATTACTGATGTGACATCATCACTTCCACGTGGCACTTCTTGAGTGGTGACACATGTCACCCAGATATGCCCTCTTTGGACCCTTGAAAATTATAGATCTGCATGCCACATGTCCTCCATACTACCACGTCATGCTGACGTCAATGCCACCATGTCTTTACCAAATCCAATAATATTATGCCACATGACCCCTTAGAGGAGGGAGAAAAAGGCATGCTTTCCCTTGGTTTTGCGTATATTTCCTTTGTAAATCGCTTTCATCCTTCCTGTGCTTCATCACTAACATATCGCAACTCACGATATCACAATATTTAGAGTTGTCACCCCACTGACGTACCGATCATCCATGATGTTCTGAGCGTGATCGTCGGTCGCTAGTTTCCATGGACCCCCAACTTCCCATATGTCAATCTCACTCTGGGACCTATGATGTGCGGGACCCCCAATATGCTAGGGTTGTGTAACCTGTTGATATAGGACCTCTGATATATAGTACATCTAACTTGTGATGCACTGATATATGCTTAGTTCCATTGATAAGAGACCGTCGATTTGCGATATTGGCGATCATTGATCACTGATTTCACCCCATACCTGTTGCTGCTTTCAGAAAACCCCGATTGATATTTACGATATGCTCCCAGACCTCTGATAAGCCCTTCTCCCTTATTTCAACGGTGACAAAACCCTCAACTTTAGCAGGCCATATCTTCTAATTTCGGGGTCCATTTGAGGAGTTCCATATACCGTTGGAAATCTTATTATGATCACTATCTAATGGCGAGGGTCTAATTTAACTTTGAGAGCTTCTATGGTTTTGGAGATGGCTGCAATATTTCTGCTCTTTTGCACCCTTTTGATAGCTAAAAACAAACAAATTTTGCAGTGAGTGACAACAAGTCTTTTGGGCGTATAGGACCACTTGTAAAATGTTGACAGGCCAAACCCCTTTCCAACTGGTATATGGGTAAGAGGCCATAATGCCCATGGAATACATTGTGCCAAGTCTGCGGATTGGAGCATTAATAGAAATGGTTGATCGTGATACTATGGAGGAGCATCTCTCATAGATGCTAGAACTCAAAGATCTTTCTTAGCAATATTTCATCAATAGGTGCAAAAGGATCGTGAAAAGGCATGGCATGATTGCCATATAAAACAACGTACCTTCCAAGATAACGCTCTGGTATTTTTATATCACAGCAAATTTACAAAATTCCTAGGGAAGTTTCAAATGCATTAGCTGGCACCCTATATCGTAAAAGAAATTATAGATGATGGCGTAGTTTAGCTCGCGAAGCTGAATGATAAATTATTTCTAGGAAAATTCAATGGCACTTGCTTGAAGTTGTACATGGGTGATCTCGCTCCTACGCAATGACTATATCATGGTAGGATAGTCTTATTACTCTAGGCAGATGCAAGGAAGTAAGGAAATATAAACTACACTACCCAAAAGTAGAAAAGAAGAAGAAAGAAGGTTGCGTGATGGATGGAAGTAAGGCATAGAGGGGAGTTGCACCATAGAACCTGTGCCACAAGGCTCGGTACCACACAGCCTGGTCAAAAAGTGACCATTGCATTGTACATGATTGGATGGCCAAAATTCCATTAGGAGGAGTTGGGAAGACACGTTTATGGAGCATATATTTGGAAATTTTCCGCCAAATATGCATTAATAATAGGAAATTGGAGGGAACAGTTGGATTTGAATTAAAATTCATCTATAAATATGGTATGTCGCTCTACACTTGAACACTTTCCTTCGTGAGGGTTTGTATTGAGATTTTTTACTTTGCTTTGAGGCAAGTGTTGCACTATATGTCTGGACTAGTTTGGGAGGAAATTATTTCACAACCGAAGTTCACTAAACTACCTAAGTGACACTGTAAGATAATCTTTGACAAGATGAATGCAACTCCCCCTGAGACAAAAGCAACGCCATCTATCCCTGTGGGATTTCTAACTATGGAGCCTAGGTCTCCTAGACCTAAGCCTTTTGTTCCTCAGCCTTCTGCTTCCAAGGAAATAGATAAGAAGTAGAAGAAACCATAGTAGATCCCAGTGAGACAGTCAATGCGGAAAAACCCCATGAAAATCCACTAGAAGGGGAAGATGGATTGACCTCAGCAACCAACTGAGCCAATATATTTAAAGGAGGAAGAACTACATGGAGGCGTAGAAGAGATTTATGCTGAGGAGGGTGAGGCAATGACTTGGCTACCGAAGTATATCCCCCTGCGCAAGGCCACATCTAAAGTGCCCAAAGATCCCGAAAATGAAAAATTCATGGTGACTACACCACTGTTGTCAGAGAAAGTGGTGTTTGAGGGGCGTTGTTGGCATGTATACACGCCCTCAAAATGGAAGATTGGGACTTAGGGGATCACAAGAATTTCCCTCAGTTGGTGCCAACCAAATGCCTATCCAAGGTATGCTACAAACAAATAGAGGTTACACAATTGGAGCTGATGAAGTGGGTCATTGGTGTTGGGGCCACGGGGCTCCTGAACATGCTTTGGGTGCCACATTTCAATCGCACAAACATAAACACCGTTTTTGTACAGAAATTTCTCACATTAGTGCATGATGGGTGTCTCTGGCTTACAGAACCCATCTCGATCATGGACATGTTGGTCCATTGGATCACCTTGTTGTGATACCAAGGAGTGGATCCGACAGAGGCGTTTGGGGGAAAAACGCAGGAGAATAAACTCGCGGACCAGATAAATAGTGAGTTTTCACCTAATAAATTAGTCGCGTGGATATTCTATCCACTCTATTTCAAATCACGCAATGCAGTTCGCCACACAGATATTGGCGGGAAAGATAACGTGTAAGTGTCGCACAGAAGAAGTTCCAACCCCCGTCATTTCCTTGGTTACGCAATGTGCCAAAGGGTTCCAATATAACTAGGCTCAATACTTTTGTAAGGAATTATTGGAGAACTGTAGGGAGGCCTAGGATGAGGGCAAGGAATTTCAATATGCCTGGTTGCTATTGCTGATGACATTGGTGGCTTGGAGGACTCCGTAAGACAGTCAGTTTCCTCCTCATGAGTCGGACCTTCTGGAGGAAGCAAAGTTTGCTTCGCTCTGGGCTACAAAGTACCCTGCGTGAGTCACTAAGGCAAATATATTATGGGTCTTGTTTGAAACGGATCTCTAGACAGTGATTAGCCAAAGGCCGAGGATGTCACCCACATTATACACCTATTATGAGCCCCTCATTGAATTCAAGGCAGATTTTCACAACCTGTATATTCACACAAGGAGGGATCCCCGAAGACTTGGCACAAGTTTCCTTAATTAGTAGCTGAGGAAGATGTAGCAGAGATCATGGGCAAGTGGTTAGCTGAAGGGCTAACTGCATTATATTTGGGTATAGGTACAACTAAGGTTGTGGAGGATACTGCCGAAAGACGATAGCAGCGGAGAAACAGGAGGAAGCCCAGAAGGCTTCTACCCGAGAGAAAGCTAGGAAACAAAAAGAGGGTACTGCCAGAGAAAAGGAAGTGGTAGACAAAACACGAGCAACCCAAGCAATGACAACACAATATGCCACCATCGATGTTGAAGAGTTTGGTACACACCAAACACCAAAACAAGAAGAGACAGAGGAAGAAGAGGGAGGGGGCGCAGAGCTGGAAACCCCCTTCATGGTAAAGAAACAAAAGAAATAGACATCCATGGGGCCGTGGAAGAAATAAAAGTTTGACCGATTAGCCACGATGAACCCTTTAGTCCTTACTCAGGGCGACGTGGATGAGATCAGCGACATGGTTCGGGACACCACAACTAACCTTTGGAGCCATTTCGAAGACCAATACCAGCAGGCGCTGGGAAAGGTTCAACAGGATCTATGCAAGCTACAGATCTAGATAGGCAGGTTACAAGTGAGCATGGGTCAGGTGAGCAAGGTACAAGCAAGCCTAAATAAAGTGAGCATGATAGTTTTGGACACAAATAAAACCTTGGATCTCCATGTAGTTCAGTTACCCAATGGATCCCTACACATCGAGACAGAAGAGGTAAGCACCCAGTTACTGCAGGTCAAGAATTTGGGCCTAAATGTCACGGTACTCCCTATCCAGACCCTAGAAGAGCTTCACTAGGGGGTGTCTGATGAGTTGTGGGTTAGGGAACAATGCGCAATGCTGGTTATAAGTGAAGTCAAAATGAAAAACCTACAAATTTTCAAAGAGAAGGTGCAGGTGCTTGTTGGCTTAGGGGGTCCTGACCTAGGTTCAAAGTTAGTTGGGCCAACCAACAAATCCCTACACTACTGGCCCTTTCGAAAACAACCCATGTAGCACAAGTAGCAGTCTCACCCAAAGCAGTATGTGGGGATGAAAGAACCAAGTTCTGCATCCAGAGACAAGTGTGATGTCTTTTAGCTCCTTAGATCTTCCTTTAGGCAGATCGATAAGCCCTTAGGGATCAAACTGCAAATCTATTAAAATAGCCTTCAAACCTTCACGGAGGTCTATGATCAACCCTTCTGGACCCATAATAGTTGATTTATACACCTACATACATTAGAGAGCAATCCTAAATTAGTGTTCGCGCAGATCTACTTAAGTTAATTAGTAAACATAATAGAATTCATCACAGTCTTCATGAAAGTACTTAACATGCATTGTGTGCATCTATTAAGACTTATTCAAGAGAATCAAGCATCATTAGATCAATATTTCATTAGCAGCTTATTTATCGACAGAATATATCATAAACAAAAGTAAACAACGATAAGCAGATATACACACTATTTCTTCGGTAACTTTCTTTATTTATCTTCAATTCAGCTTTACATGCTCAAAACTACCCTGTGCACTCAGCTGCAGGGGTCCATGCACTCAGTTGTGGACTCTACCTAGGCCTCTGCGGACTCATTTGAAGTGCCTTTCTTCTTCTATCTGGCCCACTTCTTTGTGCTATCACTTTTCTCTCATTTACCCATTACATCCCAGATCATGCCGTACACTCTCTAAGACACACCTATTTATAGTTGTTTACATACAATCCCATGGTTTGTGGACCATGGGTGGGTCTCAAAACTGACTCAAACTTTACATAAACAAGGGGATAAAACCCCTTTGACTCCTAATTATCTACGCACTCCACATCCACAAATCGTGGAGACTTTACCTTACAAAAAAATACATCAAAATATGGGTTATTTTAACCCCAAAACTGACCCAAGGTACCCCATCCCAACAAGCCCCCAACACAAAGATCGTGACTCACCCAAGAGTCACTCAGTTGGTGTTGTGATCTTTCTGCGAAGATCCCCCATCTCTACTTGAATCACAAAAACTTCAGCAGTGCTGTAAGTAGTTGCATGCTTGACCTCCTCAACTAACATCTTTGTAGCTAGTCCAGCTACGGCCACCCTCATTTTCTGTTGTGTCTCTTGCAATCCCTTTAGCTTATCTTAAATAGTGGTCATGACCTACTAAGCCTCCTCTAACCAAGGATGCAGCCTAGACTTAAGCAAGTCCTCCTTCTTCTGTGCTTCCTCTACCTGCATGAGGAGATGCTTCCCCTCTTACAATTTCGCTAGGCATTACGCTAGTGTAATGGAGCACATTGTTTCTCTTACTTCTTCATACTGCCTCTGCAGCTCCCTGACCTTTGTATTCAGTGTTTATAGGTTTGGGTCTTCCTACAGATTTTTTCACCAACTCCATTGCTTACTCAAATAATGTCGAATAGTCAATGATTGAGGCATCCACGGTGGCCATTCCTTCTCTAATGGTGGCTCTGCGCTGCTCCTGGACCTTAGGCGGAGTTGTGGGATCCAATTTTAACTACATCTCATTGATTTTCATATTGAGTTCAAATTGAACCTGGCCAACCTTTGCCTTGGATTTGTGAACACCAGCGGATAATTTTCTGATCTTCACTTCTAGTTGTGCATCCTCAAGGATGTGAAGCTCAGGCATTGTCATACATGCCTCTACGATTGCAGACTCCAGTTGGGAAAATTGTGCCTACAACGTCTCCTTTTCTTTTAAGTCTTGTGTCTTCTCAGTGAACATCTGCTTGTTGTTCACTCTGTATTCGCTGATGAGTTTGAGAGTGTGTTGCTCCCAAGCTCTCAATTCCTCTGTCACCCATGCATGTAGCATGTGGAGGATCTCATTAGGGAGTGCTACTATGTTCAGCCTGATGTTCTTGATGATGCTTAGGCTGACATGATCATTAGTTGACTCCACGTGAAGGGACCCTTCTGGTAATGCAATAGTTCTAAGGTCGAGGGTCCTTACCAACTCAGCTGCTTGACTCGTCCTAGGTGCCACACTTGCTTGTTCTGTGTTTTCTTAAACAGTGCCCACCTGTATCATGTTATCCTAGATCTGCAGCTCACGCAGATCCTTTTGGACACTCCCCAGCATCTACATATTTTTTTGCTCGAACTATTACAACACTTCAGTCATACTGTCCCTTATTTTATCCTCGATCTCATTGAGATTGCCCTCCATCAAGACCATGGGATCACCCTACAACTTGTCCAGTTTTTGCTTCTTCATTGGACCTTCCTGCTATCCCTTGTCATGTTGCTTTATAATAAATGGGGTGCTCTGCCCCTCATCTCCTGCACCACCTTGTTCTAACAATTCTTCCTCCTCAGTCTCTAGCGAAGGTGATTTTCCAATTCTTTGTGACTCACGCTGCTCTTGTTGTGCCTACTCCTTGGGAGCATGCTCTTGCTCCACTCGAGCCTTCTCTACAGCTTCCTTCTTTTTCTGCTCTACGGGTGTGCATGCAGCTTGTTTAGTTGCCTCCTTTCTCTTCTATGATGTCGAACTTCCCATGACCTTGCTTGTACCAACATCTAAATCAGAGGGGACGCGCCACTCTGCTAGCCATCTTGTGATCACCTCCTGCATATCTATATCCATCACCAAATATGGCAAGTCATGCCATTTATGTTGTAGATCCTTCCGCACTTGAATGTACAATCTGTTATCACTCAGGTTGTTCCCTTTGACTCCCAAGGGAATGGCTGCCGAGGTAACCACTAACCAATCTTTTAGCTGCAGGTTCTAGTCTACCTATAGCCAGAGAGGGCTCTCTCTTTAAAAATTTAGCTTTTTTTTTTTTTTTTGATGACTGTTTTAGACTAGTTATGATGCACTTGTTTGTTTGACTTTGGTAGGTTGATGATTTTCTTTAGAACTGCAATTTTGAATTACTGGACAGTTTGTTCCATTGGGCAATGGAGTTGTGATATTTATGTTTTTAAGAAATAGATATGTGAAGACAGAGTGTTGTTGTAGAGCAAGTTAGGCATATGTAAAACAATATATCAGACTAGTTGATGAGTGGTGGAACATTAGTAAATGATAGGCACTTAAGAATCTTTCATTATGCTAATGAAGAAAATAGGGAAATAATGCTTGAGAGCAATTAAGAATTCTTAAACAGTATTCACCAGTTAGGATAAGCTGAAATATGAGCAGTTAAGAATTCATATCCATGGCTAATCCAGCAGAAAACATATTTAGTAAATAGTGATTGAGCATAGGGTGATCAGACCAAATCCTAGGCTATTCTTTTTCTCTAATTACTGAGATTATGAAAGTACGGAAATATGGAAATAACAAGAAACACATACACAGTTAGAAGAAACTTATTGGTTCAGCAAATGACACAGGAATTCTGCAACAAACAGAGAGCTTCAAACACATCCATCTCAGACAGTATTGACACCAGCAATCTCCATCAACAATTTTATTAACAACGGTCTTCAATATACAATAGAGTTCTTCAGGAAGAAAACCTCTTACAACCGACCCTCAGTGCGTTATCTGAGGGGATATTTATACAAAATAGGGCATAAAAATATCCTAGTGGAGAGTTATGGTGCAATAAATTGCACCACCAACTCTCTTACAAATAGTAAATAATTCATAAATGCAACCCTAAAAGGCTGAGATAGCCGACATTCATTTGTCAGTCAGATGTGACTTTTGGCTGCAAAAGGCCGCTGGAAACAGTGCTTTAAATGCTGCGTTCTTTAGCTTGATATTCTGAGTGGAGTGCTGAGTCACCTGTTGTGCTGCTTGCTGTACCTGTGTGCTGGCCTGTTCTGCTGACCTGTTCTGCTGACCTGTTCCAAAAAAAAGGTAAACAAACAATGTGGATTTAATTGGGCAAAATTTCCAACATTGCTTGCCACCAATCAGCCGGGGGCAACTGATGTCTCCTCATTTTTACCACTACCTCATCTGCCTCTGTAAGTCTGTAAAAATTGGGAGGTTCTTCAAATAGATGATTAATCTCATGTTCTAGGTAAAATAAATTCTCCAGCTTATCATAAAGGGTTTGCCCAGATGGGGGCCCTGTTTCTTCTGTGGCACTGCTGGAGGCTGTGATCTGGTTTTCTACATATTTATCAACCCTTACCATATAATGTTTATAGGACAGCAGCTGTCCTGTACCAGATACCAGACTTGGGAGACCTTTGTCCTGCAAAACAGCCATTTTGCCTCTGAACTCATCTATGTCTTCTTTCATCTCCTGGCACTTCCTTTCTAGTGTTTGGCTAAAGTTCCTCAGTGTAAGCACCTTTTTGGCAGTGAGGATCGCCTCCATCCTGCTGGATATGTGCAAATCAGCCAGCTCCTCCCTAGTGCGGCTATTCAGGAAGTGGATCATCTTAGTCGCCTGTTCAGGCATTATTCCCAGGATTGCCCTGGCTCTCTGAATTTCTGTATGAGCTATCTCTGATAGCTCTACCTGCTCAAAAATGGATTGGATGGACCTCCATTGATTTTCCATGGATTTGCAAATCTTAGCCCATATAATCCTTTTTATCTCTGCTAGGGTGTTGCCCAGCATTAACTCTTTTTGTAGAGTTTTTATTTTGGCCTCCAAGGCCTTTACTTCTCTCTGTTTCTCTGCCACAGTCATTTTTGATTTGTCATAACTGGCTTCCAGTTTGGCCAGTTTCTCCTTGGTGACATTTATTTCTGAGACTTGGCCCTCCAGCTCCTTGACAGCCTTCATCATTTCTTCCATGCTCAGGCTGGATTCTGCTGCTGCTGTGGCCCCCACGGTTGCTCCAGTTGCTGATGTGGCAGTGGTAGGTGCTGGAGTAGTGATAGGAGCTGCTGTTATTAGAGCTGGAGGGGCAGATTGGAGGTTTGTGGAGGTCTGAGGTGGCTGGGAGGCAGTTTCCCCTTGTTTCTCCTGCATGGCTTTCTCCAATTCTGCCTCCATCTCCATTATCCTCTGGTTCATAGCCAGGAGTAATTCCATAGCTTGGTCCACCTGTTTTTCTTGGGCCAGCTGTGCTGTGTCAGGATGGATAGTAGGAGGCAATTTTTCCTGCCTCCTCAATGCAGCTATG
>APFE030299456.1:102951-133502 GCA_000404065.3 Pinus taeda
ATGTAAATTTGCCTTGTAAAAGTATAGTAATTTCTAGTCAATCTGAGCCGTTCATTAGGCGGATGATCGGACGGTAGAACTTATGTTTAGTTTAGGGTTTTTTGCCCTAGAAGGAAACCCCTCTCTTTGTATGAGGGTATTGTATTTGAGGTGGCGATATAGATGTGTATTCTGTGTGTGTGTGTGTGAGCGAGAAACAGAGATGTGAGACTGTGAGAGAAAACAGAGGATATTACAGCAGCTTTGCTGTAGGTTGTGTCTCTTCATTTTGCTGGATAATAGAAAGGAAGGACTGGTTGTTCGAGGTGGATGTAGCCCAAACTGGGTGAACCACGTATATCTGTGTCTCTCTTGTTTTGTGCGTTTTTTGTGTTTATATTTCTGCAATATTTTATGTGTTCCATTGCTCCGTAATATATATAATATTCTAACATGCATGTGATGAGCTTGGTCAGATACATAGAGATCATCTCACCCCTTTCACACTTGATCTTTCGAAGTTTTTCCTTCAGTACCAGCTTCCTCTGATCACTGCTATTTTGATATAAATCTTTCAATGTTTTCCACATTGCATGCGGAGTCTCCTTCCCATGGAGGCTCGAAACAATGTGATCTCACACTCCCTC
Source organism: Pinus taeda (assembly GCA_000404065.3). Taxonomy (NCBI): domain Eukaryota; kingdom Viridiplantae; phylum Streptophyta; class Pinopsida; order Pinales; family Pinaceae; genus Pinus; species Pinus taeda. The sequence continues at coordinate 103,578 of APFE030299456.1, forward strand.
CAAGAGAATTCTCCTAGCTCTAGCCACACACTTCCTCCATTCCACCTGCTCAGTGTTGTCAGTAGGCTTAGGAATTTCTTGATCAATGAAATCCTTAAGGCCATTACCTTCCAAAACTGCCTCCATGTGATGCTTCCAAGCTATATAGTTTGAGCTACCATCAAGGGCATACTCAAGCCTCAAACCATTGAACGCCATCGATGAAATAGATGTGATAAGAACTTGAGATCTATATCGCGAATAATAAACTTCGAATTTCTCCTGCTAGTATATTATTCTTGCTTGATCACCTATGCTCTGATACCATGTAGAAATTTCACCTGTAGAACAAACGGATATATGCAATGTCCTAAAGCATAATACTTGTTCTACTTCTACAAAACATTAAGTGAAAGCATAATCAAATTCATGAGATACATCAAGTACAAACATGCATAACTGATCAAGAGAAATAATCACACATAACACCAGATATATCCAGGGGAAAGCACTAGCATAAAACCCCAACCATGTATTATCAATCAAGTGGAAATTCTCTTCACAATACAAAAAGAGTCAACTCTCAAGCTATCCAATTCTCAATGAACTATGAAGATATGAAGATATATCTCATGAACCAACCAAGCCATGTATATAAAGGCTTTACCTATGGTCCAATCCCTATTTCCTTGCACAGTTTGCTGAGGAAATAATAGAAAAACATATGCAATTAATTCCAAACATACCAAGTTCACTAATGATCCAACTACGCAATCCTTGAGGACACTAGTTCCTCAACCATGCAAAAACTACTTACTAGAAATAGTCAAGCATCTGATAGTACACTGTCCCACATGTGATCTCAACTGGGTCCCTGACAGAACTAACATGCAACAGTTATCCAAGAGTGAATCCTCAGTTATCTAAAATAATAGTTGTCACATGCATGCAAGCATTAACAAACTATATTTTATTATTTTAACAACTTGTTAAAATAATCTAACTGGACTTGACTAGTTAGAACTAAGTCAACTGATTTTCTCATTATAGAGCTCATACTTATTCCCTCAATCAGTGGAAGAAATTAAGGATAAATTCCTCAATCAGTGGGAAAACTCATGTGCATGCTCACAAAGACTTCAAATTCAAATTTCCTTAACTAATTAACTCAACTAAATTAATTAATTAATATTTCCAACTGTTGTTAAGACCAAAATTAATTTTATTTCCTATAGATAGACTAGGGACTGCTATAAATAGGAAGGGACCCAGAAATGCTATTTTTAGAACTTTCTGTTTTTATCAGTTTCATCTCTCACCCAATGTGGCCAGTGACCTCACTGGCCAAACTATTATTTTTAGACATGATATTTTTAGCAGGTCTTTCTTTAGCACATTCTAAACTTAACATTTCTTGTTCCACATTTTTCAACAAATTCCACCCCTGAAAAATCATCTGAAAACCCTACTGTGGCAAGGAAACCTCCTTGTTGTCCATGTTTGATTTGTAACAAGGAGCATTTTACGAGAGATTTTCCACATCGATCTGAAGTTTCAAAACTTTTGAATACTTCAAATACCTCAACGGTGTTGACTGATCCATTTCCAAACCCTTAAACCAATATGGTTTCTACCAATAATGCTTCCGCATCCCAAGTGCTAATGTTATCCATCGCAAATAAGCAAAATGATGCCTTGGTATCGACAAGGAGTAAAGATTATGGGAATCCATCATTGTCGAACAACTGGGCTACTGATCAACCTGGTACTTCAACAATGACTTCGCGAGAAGTTGTTCCACCCATTATTCATGAATTAACTATAAAGCTACCAAAGGGAGTCGTACATAAATCGACATTTAATCCTCATGCTTGAGCTGCTCAGAATTATAATATAGTGGAGGATCTGGCTCAATCTCCATCCGCTATGTTGACACTTGAGGTATTGCAAAATTATCCCTCCCAAAAGTAGGCTTTGTTATCAGCAATAGGTGCGATCGATCCAATGGATTCCAATCTTGTGGCCTTTGATCATAAAGGATACACACCACAGTTACTAGTCCAACTCGCTTTCCTTATACAACTAAAATCCCTCAATAAAAATGTTCATTGAACAATCATTGATGAGGGGGAATCTACGTGTATTATGTCAATGAGTTGCTGGAAAACTCTTGGTTCACCACCCTTGTCTCGATCACCAACAACATTAAAAGCATTCAATGGAAGAATGTACACTCCATATGGGATTTTAAGTAGCTTGGAAGTTGAACTAGGGGGCAAGACAGTAGACATTGAAGTCAAGGTCATTGATGGACTCCTTGACTACAATATTTTACTAGGAAGGCCCTGGGTTTATGTTATGGCTGCCATTGTGTCTACATATTTTATAAAGTTTGCATTTCCCTTCCAAGGTGGAATCACAATCGTTGACCAACTAGCCTTTTTTTGCTAACAATTCACAAGCTACTGGAAGCATTTCATTGATCCATGGAAGTTCACAATCGCTTCAAAATGTTGGAGTAGGTCTCCTAAAAGATCCTTCCTTAATGGGTACTTTTTCCCTCCCGTCTCCATCTAGTTTTGCGGAAGTGGCCACAATGAAAACTTGTCACATGATCTCTTCTACATCATCTAAGTTTAAGAAGAGTTCTGACCATTTTGATAGTGAGGATCATCATGAAGTGTTGCCACTAAGCCCCATCGAATCTTTGTAGAAATCAATTTTCTGGGCTTATGCGGCAAACTTGAGTCCGCACTCAACAAGTGTTTGGGTAGATAGGTCTTTAGAATATGGTACCTTTTATGATCCTTGGTCTCGCATACATTCTACAGACGAAGGAATCATCTAATCAATGATGATAGGAGAGACACCGTGGGAAGATTATCATCATCACTCCCACCTTCGAGATGACAATGAAGATTATTCAAACAACCTCAATCACCCTTCAATTGTTGATTTTTTATTAAATTCTGTAAATACAGTAGATTCCGAGCGAAATCTGTCCAACATTGAAGAAAATATCGCCATTAATATTTTGACCAAACCTAATGTTGTAGAGAATATTCACGTTGGAAAATCTTGTTTTCCATGAAAACTAAAAAATTATTGCGCTCTTTTTTGCGAATTCAGAGATGTCTTTGCATGGTCATATGAAGAAATGTTAAGCATTGATTCGAGAATTGTTGAACATCAAATCAAGATGTATCCAAATGTCAAACCAGTACGACAATGGCTTCGACCTGTTCATCCAAATAATGCCACTGCCATTAAAGCAGAGGTTGAAAAAATCTTGCGTGCTGGCTTCATTTACCCTGTTCCTCTCACTGATTGGGTATCGAATATTGTTCCTGTGATGAAAAAACAAGGAATGATTAGAGTGTGCGTCGATTATAGCCATGTAAATCAGGAATTTCCAAAGGACAACTATCCTACACCCTTTATCGACTAGATAATTGATGAATATGCCAGATGTGAAATCTTTTCATTCATGGATGGATTTTCTGGATACAATCAAATCAATATCCGTCTACAAGACCAGTCAAAAACTGCATTTATATGTCTGTGGGGCACATTCACATATCGTAAATTACCATTCGGTTTGAAGAACGTAGGGGAAACATTTCAGAGGGCAATGAATTATGCCTTCCATGACATCAAACACATTGTTCAACCACATCTCAACGATTTTCCTGCTCATTCGCGAAAACAGAATGATCATCCAAATCATATGAGATCCATATTTTTACGTTGTCAACACTACAAAATATGACTCAATCCGCACAAATGTGTGTTTTGTGTTGGTTCTGGTCAACTTCTTGGTTTTTTGGTTTCTAAGGATGGAATTTGACTCGACCCATTTAAGGTTTAGGCAATTCTTGACATGCCTCCACCTTCAAATTTGCTTCAAATTCAGAGACTCCAAGGGAAAGCTAACTTTCTGAGGAGGTTCATTCCAAATTATGCTGAGCTCACTAAAGGTTATACACGTCTTTTGAAAAAATGGGTACCCTTCCATTGAGATCAGGTTAGGCAAGCTTCTTTTGATGCTCTCAAATATTCCCTGATAAAAGCATCATTAATGTATGCTCCTGACTATCAAAAATACTTCAACCTGTATCTCGCTGCTGTAGATATGACCATCGCTATGGTTTTAGTGCAAGAACATCATGGAATTGAGAATTCTATATATTATTTAAGTGGTAATCTTAATGATATAGAAAGCAAGTACTCTTATGTTGAAAAGTTGGCTTTAGCAGCCGTTCAAGCAGTACAGATATTTTGACATTATATACTCCTTCACAAAACTACCATTGTGTCAGATTGCAACCCTATGATGTACATTCTGTCACGTCAACTACTGGGGGGAAAATATTCCAAATGGATAGTCATCTTGTAGGAGTTTGATCTGGAATTCATCAAATCCAAATCAAAGAAGTCTCTCGTCTTTGCAGAGTTACTTTGCGATCTTCCCTCGTCATCCAACAATTTAACATCAAAAGCATCAATCACGGATGAGACTATGTTTCTGATATCATCAAGTGATCTGTGGTATGGGGATATACTGATCTATCTCTAGACCCAAACTTTTATGCCTAACACCTCTCACTCTAAACAGCGACATACTCAATACCAAGCCAAAGATTATCTAATAATTGGTGATACACTTTATCGTCGTGGTGTCCATACGGTTTTACAAAGGTGCCTCACGCATGAGGAGGTCGAAAAAGTTTTGAATGATTATCATTCAGGTGCTTGTGGGGGGCATCTATCTGGTTACACTACTACACAAAATATCTTACAAGATGGTTACTTCTGGCCCACCATATTCAAAGATTTCATAATTGTAGTCATAAGTTGCCATGCTTGTCAGATTTTTGATCGCAAAACTAGATTACCACCTACACCATTGAATCCAGTCGTTGTTGTTGGCCCATTCGCTAAATGGGGCATTGATTTCATGACATGTAACCCCACCTTGGCCGAGGGGCATGGTTATATTATAGTCGTTGTCGACTATTTTACAAAATGAGCCGAGGTGATATGTACATTGAACAACAGCAGCGAAACGGATGCTCTTTTATTTTTCAATCATGTAGTTTCTAGATTTGGTGTACCACAGGCTATAGTCACGGATCATGGTTCACATTGTCGCAATCACATGGTGATCGAATTAACTGCCAAATTAGGACTATCCCATGATAGTTCTACTCCATATTATCCACAGGCTAATGGAAAAGTTGAGGCAATCAACAAGGTCCTTAAGCACATGCTGCAAAGAATGATTGGAGTCCATAAAAGGAGTTGGCATTTAATCCTGTACTCAGCTCTATGGGCATATAGGAATTCGGTGAGAAATGTGACCGGATTTATACCCTTTAGTTGTTGTATGGTCTAGAGGCAATCTTACCCATTCAGTGTGAAATCTCATCCCTCAATCTTGCAATCGACTTGCTTCCCGAAACTTCTGAAGAAGAGGCTCGTTTCTTGGAATTAATCCATCTGGATGAAACCCATCGTGATGCCCCATTAGCTAGTGAATCACATAAGAAATGCATCAAGGCACAATATGACAAAAATGTCAAGTCTCGTGTCTTCTCAGAAGGTCACCTGGTCTTGCTTTACGATCAGGTCCACTGTCGCAGCCCCGGAACGGGTTGTATCTTAAACGTTACTATGCTTGATTAAGTGTAGTAAACTCATTTTACATATGCTTTTATTGCATTTTTGAGTGTTTTCTTTTAGAGTTGTGATTTTGGTTAGGTAATTCACTTCACATTTGTTGCAGATGTCAGACTTTTTGGAACCATTTGTTGGGTATACTGACGGAGCTAGTCATAGTACGCAAAACCTATCTTCTGTGGTTTAGGCCATTTTCACTCTGAGATGTGAGTTAGTGAGTTTCAGGGGGATATGTATTGGTCGATCGACGAACAACATCACTGAGTATAGTGCATTGATTGAACTTCTCTCTGATGCCATTTCACATGGCATACGCTGACTCATTGTCAGGCTAGCTTCACAACTCGTCATTCTACAGCTTACTGGCATTTATTCCGTTCGGAACCCGGCTATTCATCGCATGTTCCTAAGAGTTAGGATTTTGGAAAGACATTTTGATTCCATTCAATATCAACACATTTCCAGAAATTTAAACACATTGACTGATTCATTAGAAAACTATGTGTTAAATAGACATTTGCAGCATTTGTAAAGAAAGCATTTCACATCAACATTTGCATTAGGAGTTCATCACTTAGCCAAAATAAAACTCCAAAAATCAAAAGTAGATAGTTGTTTATAATTTTCACGAAATGTTTTGTGTCTAAGACAAAATCATTCATCTAACCAAGAAACTCAAAATGAATGCAAAAAAACATCCTAGACTAGTGATGTTTGTGATAACATGTCACCGCCTATGCTACCATGCGCAGGAGCCTAGTCCAACGACTCGGTACACCAGTAGTATGGCATTGTAACCTCAAAGGTAACTCATCGGTCCTAACATCCTGAATGCTGAGAGTGAGGCCCTCGATCTAATCCTACAACACTGCCAGGGTCTCTGATATATCTAGATCTCGAAGGATGACCCTCCCTACAACCTCCCCTATTGGAGCGTCGTCTGCTTCCTGTGGGCGTACCACTGGTCATAATGGTCCAATATCTGCACACACATATGAGTTTTTTTAGTCTTGGTAACGTCAAAAACAAAAAAAATGATAAAACTGAAAAAGCAAAGATGTGGTCGAATCATTTTACCTATAGCACTCCACTGCTCACCAACTAGTAATGCCAAATTGCGATCGCCTCGGAAATCCATCCCAACATATGGATACTCCACAAACACCATCTCCTAGCGGTTGAACCACTTGAAAAAGGAATTTAAGAAGGAGATCTGTGACTGGCCGGCATGTCTAACCATAAGGTCCACCCATTTCTGCATTCGTGGTTCCCTCAGTGCAGGCAATCCCAGTGAAATGTTTTGAGGTTGTATCAGTGGAATTATTTCCAAAGCAAAAGCAGTCAATATGGATCCATAACCAAAGTTCTTGGTTCTTCCATTCTTTACTTTGGATAGCTATTCCTTTATAACAGGAAGTATCGCCTCACACCAATTGAACACCTTTGGTTCCAGGCATTCCAAGGCATACTGCATGTAAGATCTATTCGCTAAATGTAAAGCCGCGCTGCCAGACAATCTAGCAAAGGTAAATAAAATGGTCCTCAAAGGTTGATCAGTGACATCCTGGATATTAATCTTACCATCTCTACTGGGTTGAGATCCATCCCTACAGAACTGACGAATGTAATCTTTCACAGATTCACCCCCACGAGCAAATCCTGATAGTGAAAGAGGGGCACCACGCCTCGACAATATCGTCAGAAAATAAATATCCTCAACCGTGAAAGGAATAGATTTACCTCTGATCTGGAGTACCTAGTCAATAGGATCCCAAGCATTGAGAAAATACTGCAACAAACTGATCTGTTGTCTCATGCTGGATATGCAGAAGAACTTCAGTAAACCACAGTTTCTTAATGCATCCACCGTCCCTGGTCGTGTAAAGCAATCATATCCTCCTCTTCGTGGTCTTGTTCATACCATGTGACAACCATCTTGATCCAACAAATATCTGAAATGAAAACAATAGATGAGTTAGGATCCAATTTTGAACAAAAATAAGGAAAACTTTGATGAAAAACATTGTATAAAGTTACCTTTCTACGCCCATCACACCCTACCTTTGAGCAAGGTGAGATGCATACTGACTGGCCTATTGGCAGCTAAGTATGAATTACATCTTTCGATACTAGTTAGGTGCGATGATAGAGGAATGAAATATTTAAACCCTAGGGGCCCAGAAAAGTGGAAAAACTTGCTCAGAATCAAGAAAAGATGGAATGAAAATGAAGAGCTTAAGGATAGCTCTTACCTAGTCCTAATGGCACGGAGAATGGTCCACAGGATCTCCCAAAATCAACTGGTGAAATTTGAGCAGGAAAACTGCTCCATAGCTCCAAATCCCAAATTTGAAATGAAATGATGAAAGTGAAAGATAAAAACTACTTTTTTTGTTTACTATTCATGTACTTTAAGATGAAATGTTAGTTCTAGTTCATTTTTCATCCATATATATGTATTTCTAATCAATTTGATGGAGTTTTGATCAGATTAAATGACTGATGAAAGAATCTAATGTGCTAAATAGTGAATTGAACATCTTCAACTGCCATGCAAACCATTTTTCAAGCATAGTTTTTCATTTCGAGCTTGTGTAAAAATGAAACTGAATCCAGGCATAGTTTTTTCGTTTCAAGCTTGTGTAAACATGAAACTAAATCCAAGCATAGTTCCATATGGTTCAAGCTTGTCTAAAAATGAACCCATTTTCAAATTTTAAACCCTTGTGATTTCCATTCTGTCAGCATTTTGAGCCTTGGTTGTTTTCATCTCATCACCACCATCTCTTCGACCGATCATACGCTTTCACTTGGTTTTTTTACCCTTTTTGAGGAATAGTTGCAATGGGTGGTCTTGTTAGCCAGCCTCTTCACATAAATCAACATGTATTGAGAAGTTCCAAAACCACCAGAGCCAGTTGCTACCCTAGACACCACTCGTTCCTCAAAATAGAGTCTTCTTTAAACCCTTTTTAGACTCGTTAAACATGAAAAGATCATTGAGCGCTTGTCTTTTCCAGCTCGTTAAAGTATTTGAAATATCATCCCTCCTGTATTATTTTATCCTTTTTCAGACTTGAGGGATTATTTTATGAAAAAGAACTTATGGAGTTTTCTTTTCATCCCTTTTCAAACTCTCTAAACGTGAAAAGGACCAAGTTATCCTTGTTGTTAAACTCATTAAAACAATAGCGACAAACTTGTCCATCTAGACGAGATCGAGTTTCACTATTGCTAGACTCATTAAAACATTAAATAGCGATAGGTTTTCCCGTAGGGCAAATTATAGAACAAGCATATGTTATCCTCCTCAAGCTTGACAAAAATAAAGAGGTAATGGTTAGCAATGACTGGGGAAAAAGTGAAGAAACTTGAAGAATTTATGGTAGCAAGTCGCTCTTGAACATAACACTTTCACTTCATCACCATTATTGAGTTAGGTTGGATTATTTTGTTCACTAGTCATCTTACCATTGGTCTTTCATACCATCCATATTTTGTGGTTAACACTACCAATTCATCTCAGTGTCGTCAAAATGTTCAAGAGAAGTCATTCAGTTGAGAAATCACCATCTAGTTAATGTCCCATACACTGCAATACCTCCAACCTTCATTTTTTCATGACCACCACTCCTAAACCTTGTATCGTCAGTTCATTTTCACCTCCAGAAATCATTTGCTTTGTTTCGTGTTGTAGATGTGGGATACATCAAGGGCCTCCTATGACAAGTCGCTTCTTGTCAACATCAACTCATATTCCAAGAAGTTGACTTAGAAACAGCCCTTTCAGTGCTTTGAAGCTTGCATACATTAATGGCAAGTTTCTCACTTCTGGTGACAGGTTGACATCAATGGCCTTTGACTGAAAGATTTTGCATGGTGTTTGACATCAGATCATATATTCACACCACATGAATTGTACTGTAGTACCTTGAGGATCATTATCATTATCGGTGATCCCTCTCGCGTCTATTAACAGCTCACATCATTGGCTGGTAATCAGGAGATGTCTTTCCATGTTCGACTTCAAAACATCTCTTCACATGGATTGACTTGTACATCGAGCGAAGATTGAACGAGTTTGAAGACCCCAGATCTAGTTTCATCCATCCGGGCTATGGTATACTCAGGGATATAAAGACATCAAATGTATAAAGGCTCTGCACAGATGGTCATCCTAACCATGGATGATGACTCTATATCTGAAGAATCACCAGTCTATATCTGCAGACGACTATCTGATCTATGTACATGAAATGAAATTTACAAAGCTGAGCATGGGAATGCCTCCCTCAGCTAGATCATGAAAATTATATTATGATGATGTATTGTATTGTAACTTATGCAGGTCACCTTCAAGTTCAAAACTTTGGATCCTCATGATAAAGTATTTCACCGACATGAATATTTACGACCTCATGCTTTACGGGGCAACTGTTATAGACATATTTGGGCACATCAACCCAAAACTTATATGTCAATGTATTAGGGCTCATCAACCCCTAAAATATTTGTTTCATACCCTAAAGGAACATAGTCATCTGAATACATCATTCCCCAAAAGTTCCATCTAAGAAACCATTTAGAAATTGCCTAAATTGAACCATATTGACTGCTCCACTGGAAAAGTGTGATGCATATTGAGTGGTACACTACCAGGGTGTGATGCATACTATTTAGGCCTTCTATTGGGTGCGATGGGCGAGGATGGACAAATGTACAGGACAGTTTGCTAAGTGGTTGCTCATGGAATCTTCTAGAAACTTCTCCTGTGCCACTTGCCTCTCTGAATTCGCCCAAGGATGAATAAGGGATCTAAGAAATCTCCAATCCCTTCTCTTGTGGAACCAATTGTAACAAGTGGAATGACACTAATCAAACCCCATGGATGACTCACACCCTTGCACACATCTATAAATAGATCCCTCATCCAAGAGATCTAGGGGTTGGAATTTTGTGAATTGCAAGTAAGTGTTGATAGTTTGTAATTGAGGAGAGAGCATTGTATTCTTGTTGGAGTGATCTTGTTATTGCATGAGGTGAAGAAGGATTGAAGCTGGGAGGATGGACTGGATCAGACAAATGGGTTGTAATTCTCCTTTCTATTAATAAATCTCTTCAAGTTTTCTTCCATATGATTGTACAATTGTGAATGTTATCATTTGTGAATGCTATCATTTGTTCATTATATATTTGATGCTGTAATGTTTATGTTGTAATAGATCATGATGCTTTGATGGTTCTTTGTTGTTGTACTTGTGCAGGTACTCTCCAAGCGTGTTAAGTAGGAGGAGGAGTTGCAGGATCTGTCAAAGGGGAGGGAGATCAAGCAAGGGATTAAGTGGAAGTTCCAGATTGGTTCCATTATCTTTCTCTTATCTGTTACACATAGAAGAAATCATTGGATTGCTTTAAACTGTTGTTTCTAGGGTAGCTGCCAAACCTAAAGGGCTAGCATTCTTTAGGAATACTAGTTTTCCCAGAACACTTTTTCGGGTTGCTTATCTTTCTTCTATTTCTGCGTTGTAGAATGTTTCTTGGGGGACTCGCACACTGGTACTAGCTTTTTCTGCTTCTCATTTGTTGCAGGTTGTTTTTATTTCGCCATGAATTGTCTTATCCTTGGTGACCTCAGCGCCATGGGCACCGCAGGGATAGCTTCAACACTGGATACTTCAGGTCCTGGAGCACCGGATATAGCGACATCTGAGCTCAAGGATTTGGTGGGGTTGGTGGCACTCATCCTCTCCATAAACAACTCAAGGCTTTATGATAAATGTCTGTGTGTGTGAATAATTCCTCCCAAAACGCTCGGCTCATGAGCGGTAGACAACAAATTTCAACAACAACTCTAAGGGAACAAATTGTTCTCTATTGGGCCGGCATGCGGAATTTATAAGGGATTTTAAATTCAAATCCGAGCGTTCCCCCCAAATTTTGATAATTGATGTTTTTTTTGTGGCAAATCTTCAAATATTTTTTCCTTAATTGCTGCCAACCACTCCCCTTAACCGTCTCGTGGTTGTCAAGTCATGAACAGTGACTCCAACAATCAATTTTCTGTTGTGCTGTGTGGCACCATCCTCCATGGCATAGTTGCCAAAGCGCATCTCCCTGGATTGCATATTTCTTATTGTCCATGCAGCCCACCTGCTACGTATACCTTCAAACCATGCATTGTATTTTATAGTCCCACACTCCCTTGCATCTTCCTAGAGCACTAAGATTGTGCGGCCACCATATAGTCATTATGCGAGATCCACTGTATACAGCTTCAACTGGCTCCCATTCACTCTTTCTAGAAAAGGTTCTCCATTCAACTTCGTGAGTTGAACTACACCTCCATCTATAATTTCTTTGATAATATATGGCCCCGGCCAATTCATCTAAAATTTACCCAAAAATTTAGTGAACTTACTATCATATAAGAAGACTAGATCATTTACCTTAAACGTGTGAAGCTTGATCTGGTGATCGTGCCATGGTTTTTCACATTCCTTCTATACTTGTTGATGGACCTGCCAAGAATTGGTCCTCTTCAAGCTCCATCAGTTGCACGAGTCGTTCCTCTAAGGCTTCGTGATCTGCCATACCTGTGAGAGTTGCGATGCGTAGACTAGGCATAGTATATTCCAATGGAATTACAGCTTCGATACCATAGACCAATCTAAATGGCATTTGTCTGGTCAGGTTCTTGCAAGTAGTCCTATATGCCCATAATATTGCAGGTACGTGCACATCCCAGTCATTTTGTTGCGCGTTGTAGATATTCGTCAATGCATTCTCCAAAATATTGTTGAAGGATTCAATAGTTCCATTGGCTTGTGGGTGGTACCGTGTACTCTTCTGATGGTATACTTGGAATTCATTTGTTAACGCATTGATCGTCTCATTCAGAAAGTGCGTACCTTTGTCACTCATTAACACTTTTGGGTAGCCAAAATCTGGTCAAGACATACTCAAACAAAAACTTTGTTGTTGTAGCCCTGTACAATCCTTAACTGGTTGTTCTTTTGCCCATATGGTTAGATACTCCATTGTAGTGATGATATAACGTGCACTCATTTTCTTCCCTGGGGGCTAAATTGGCCCAACGAAATCAATTGCCCATTTTTTAAATGGCTGCAAGATATTTGGGTTGTAATGGAAACTCATCCCTTCGTGATGGTCTACCCATTCTCTAACATGCATCGTATGCCTTACAATATGCCTTGGAATCATTGTGTAGTGTTGGCCACCATAGACCTGTGCGCAAAATCTTTTATGTGGTCGCCTTTCATACATAATGTCCTCCTGCAGCCCCTCCATGAGCTTCGGTGAGAATGCTAGCTCTTTCAAAATCTAGCACATATCTTTGCAGTATTTCATCAGCACACATCTTATACAAATGTCTTGTAATAACTAAAAAATAAACCATGTGCACTATGAGTTCCTTCTTATTTTGACTTGAATACCCTTCTGGTGCCATCCTCATAGTAAAAAAATGGATAATATCTACAAAATCATTATTCGCTAGACACACTGTGAAGAGTTATGAATCTGGAAACCCTTCCTCTAGATTATTGGGCTCTTCTCTTGTTTCGATCTATGACAGATGGTAAAGTCTTACATTTAACCTCCCTAGATTCACAATTACCTCAAAGTCATACTCCTGGAATAGTAGCAACCATCTGTAGATATTCGCCCCCCCAACACAGGCTTATTGACCGGGTATTTCAAGGCATAATGATTTGTGTACATCTTGAAATTCCTTCCTAACCGATAGTGCCTGAACTTTTGTAGCATGTATACCATGGCTAATCCTTCGCGCTCAGTAGTTGAGTAATTCTTCTCAACCTTCGATAGTTTCCTACTCGCGAAGGCTATAGGATGGTCCATTTCTCCTTCATTGGCTTGTGTTAACACTGCACCCAATGCAATATAAGAGGAATCCACATGTACGTGAAATTCCTTCTTCCAATCCGGGAATAAAAAGATTAGTGTGGTGACCATCTTTTCTTTCAGTACATCTAAGTTGTGCTGACATTCTTCATCCCAACAGAACATTGCGTCCTTCTTTAGCAATTTCTCCATAGGTGCGGTAATTTGAGCATATGATTTGATAATTCTTTTGTAATATCACATATGTCCCAGCGTCGCGTGCAGCTGCTTAACATTCCTTAGGGCTTCCAAATTCACAATTACTGCAAACTTTGTAGGGTCCACAATCAACCCTTTCTTACACACCACGTCACCCAGCAAAAGGGAACGTGGAAGATGCATTTCTTCAAATTCAGAGCGATCTGGTATCTGTGACAAGTATCCAATATCAGATGCAGAGTTGCTACATGGTGATTTACTAATTCGAACATTGTACAGTCATAAAAGTACACTTCCAAGAAATTATGAATGAACTCCTTGAACGTTGCAATGACTACGCGAGAAAATATCACAGACGTATTCTTGAGTCCAAACAACATCACAGTGTATTGAAAACAACCCCACTCCATTACGAAGGTTGTTTTGATGCTATTCTCAGGCACGATATTAATCTGATGATATCCTGAAAACCCATCAGTCAACGGGTAGGCCTCCTGCCCTCCAACATTGTCTAAGACTTCATTGGTAAACCGCGTCGGGAATGGATCATGGACACAAGCATCATTAAGCTTTTATAGATCTATGAAAATCATTATCTCACCCTTCTACTTCTTCTCCTGAACCACCATTAAGATTACTTAATCAGATTCTTCAACTGGTTCTATAATGCCTGCTTTCAACATCTTATCCAACTCTAGGTGAACCTTTTCCTTGTATTTATGATTAAGGTGATACAACCTCTATTTAATAGGCTCCACATCCAATTTTAGAATAATCTTCATAACATCCAAATATCCTACTATGCCCTTCAAATTTGAAAACGTGGTAGGTAAAAGATCCTGATATTCACAAAGTAAATCAACAACCTTATTCACAATAGTGTCGTCCCAAAAATCTCCAATCTTTGCAAACTTCGGTTCTGCTTCAGTACCAAGGTTTACTTGCTTTGTCTTCGATGGCATGATGATTTCCAAGTTATCTATTTGCAGGCCCTCAACTTTGCAATGCCCATATGCCTCTTGAATTTTAATATTCCTTAGATCTTCATCCTCCTCTTCAGCTGTCACATTATAACATTCCAGCGCATGGTGCAGCTGGGTACTCCAATCTGGTTGGACCCACTCCATAGGTTCTTGTGGCATTCTAAAGATAACTGCCTTAATCTCCTATATGGCTTCATCGATGCTCATGAAGCCATCTTCAAAACTAAAGGTTAATAAGAACCCTTCCCTCAATATATCCCACTCTGCAGTGCCATGGTGGAGCTCCGTCTCGAAATACCAGTTCATGGTAATTGTATCCGAAGTATGGAAAAATAAGTGTACCCACTCCGGCTACGGATCTGTTCCATAAGCTTTAGTCCATTTCACTAGGTGATCGCACGGATCATCCTTCCCGCTATATTTCTCAGTCAATCTAGTGTTAGGGCGTTGTTGGTGCTGTACAACAACCCCCCCCCCCCCCCCCCCCCCCCATTCTAAAATCTTTATCCAAAAACTTTAATTGGAAATGGGTCCCTTTTTAATAAACTTAGAAAGTTAATGTTTCAATAAAATTTCTTGTGTAGCATTAACCATATAACACATCAAAAACCTTATCAAAAGACCCAATTTAAAAGAATTCCTATCTAAAGAAACTTTTGATAAAATATGGATCTCTTTTTGAAAAAATAGCATAAGAAACTCTCTAATGCGATTAAGCGATCGAAGATTGCATATCACAAAGATTAAAGGGATTCACATATAAGGTCCTCATCAAAACCTCCGACCTGATAAAGCATAATTGCAATCAACAGTCAAAGTTAACATGTGACAAAGAACCAAAGCCCTAGCTGATTCCCTGATTGCGATTCATAAATAAAGCACGCATTTCAACGATAAATTGTTAAGAGATTATGTTTACATGCATAAATATTTTAAAATAATAACTTAGACCAGTTTCCTTAAAAGAATACTTCTGCCGAATTATGTTACTTTATTGCAATCAGAGTTTTCGAGGTTTTCACACTAAACATTACTAGAAGAATTCCCCAATTGTGATTATATAATTTAAAGGCCTGTATTCCAAATAAACTATGTGAATAAGAATTTAAAAAAAGCAATAAACCTAAGTTATTCACTAAACATACCCTGCCTTATTATATTCCCCTTTATCATAGTCAGAGCTTTTAGTTCGAAATGCTGAAGTCCTTACCCAGTGAAACTTTCGATTGCGATTTATGATTTATCGCTAATCAGGGAAAACCAAAACACGCTTGGAAAAAATCATTAAACACATGGTTGATGCAACAGGTAATTATATTTACTGGCGGCCATAACGATTATTAATTTCACAGTTAAGGGCGAATCCTTCGAGGATTCCACCCATGGTAATTCTCAAATACATCCAGCTTATCATATGTGAATTACCTTAACTCTTTTCATTTCCGTATTAGCTTTCAGCGCCAATATCTCTCTGTTACGTTTTCAATTGTCTGTGTAGAATTTCTCCAAGCTCATGAATCCAGAGAAGATGGGAAAGAAATCAAAGAAATCCAAGGCCCCTGCTGCAGTTAAAGAACCAGATCTCAATAAGAAGGGATTAATATCAGATACGATGTGCCTCGAGCTAGGAAACACAAGCTGGGAGAGTATATATAATTTTATAGAAGTAGAAGAGCCTGAAGAAATGGAGGAGGAAGCTACAGCTGATTCCAAAAATAAATCAAAAGGGACTCTGAAAGAGTTGGCCTATTCATACTTACAGAGGATAGTAGCGCGAGCAAAAGTTTTGCCATATACTAATGTGGTTAGATGGGTTGTTGAGAAAATTCCAACCACAAACCAAACATTTTCCACGGCCGATGGAAAAATATTCGGGTCATTCAAGTCAGAGGATCTCAGACAAATGTATCATCTACCTCAGCCGAAGAAGTGCTACAACAAGGCATTTATGGAAGCATTCTCAAAATAAAATGACATTGAATCGGACCCGATCAAACACTAGAGGCATTTCCTGAATAAACATAAGCATGAGTCATTAGCCTCTCCTTATTGCTATGTTGGTGCTATGATGTGTAGACTATGGGGAATCCACAATTCTGCCAAGTTCTCCATAGACATGGTCCCATTAATGGAAGCTGCAATTCATGGTTATGTTATGGATTGGGTAAATATTCTCTCTGATAGAATAGCCACCGAGATACTAGAATATAGAAGAAAGAGGTTTGCAACTACCTGGGTCATTCCTCCTTTTTACTACAGTGCCTATATTCTTGACATCATTTGTTTTAATGTTGAGTTCCCCATTCTTGGATGGAAATGGACTCCTCAGGATCCCAATATTATCCATATCTATCATAAAGAGCTATGGAAATCCCACTATAGGAATCACTTGTATAGAATTTGTAATGGTTTTGTTTTGCCTATATATTATTTTATATTCAATATGCCTCCCCCTAGGATATATGAGGAAGCGACAATTGACATAACAGTAGTAGGAAGTTGGTTTGGAGAGGAGAAATTCACTTATGTAAGGCTTTTTGGTAGCCTCACTGATCCCCATGTTCTTCCTCTATATGTTTCTTAGCCTGGGAATTAGCATACCAGATAACAGTTGCGGGAATGTAAAAAACCCTTAGGAATTCCAAGAAACACATGTGGCCTACATTTCCCCTTCGGTGTGGCATTTTTACCTTGCATGATTATAAACATGCAGAGAAAGAGACTGAGAAAATGCAGATGTTAAATCTCGCAGCTATTCCAAGGAGGCAGTATGACCCTAAAAAGATTGTCTATAATGTTACTTCTCAGGCTAATCTCACCAGATTTGATCATGAAGAAGATATCTTTGATGACTTGTTTTCTTCAGCAGAACTATTTTTCCAGGTTAAAGGATTGGCTATGACCAAATTGGGAACACAAGGATTATAAAAATTCAATAGGATTAGGGCCCAGAGATTGGAAACCCTACCCTTGGATTTGTTAGTTACAACCTCAACAGTTTAACCTCAAGGCCAGAGTGAACAATAAATTGTTAAGAATACTCCTGAAGTGGAAAAAGTTCCTGAAAAGGAGAAGACACCAGAATAGGAACAGAGGCAAGGATCAGGTAGCGAACCCCTTGATTCAGACATCTATGTTGACCCTAAACTAATCAAGGAATGGCAACAATTTGATTCTATCATTAGTAATACTGAGAATATCCCAAGATTTGCTATGCCAAAGGTGCCCACGGCACAAAAAACAACAGTCAACATAGTTCCAATTGAAGGAACAAGTGGCCCACCCAAGATTCACAAGAACATAGAAATAATTCCCGAGCATCCCTCTGATGAGATTGTTTTGCATGTGGAAGAAATACCACCACTATATATCTTCTACAACCCTAAGCATAGGGCTGTAATCAAAAGGCAAAGGAAAAATAGGAAAATTGATCACTCTCCTCTTTTTACTGCTCAAATGGAGATGATGAATGTGGTGTGGAGGGAGGAAGTAAACCCTTCCGATGATCTAACCAAAATTTCTCAATATGCCAGAGCATATACTGCTTCAACAATGGATAAGGCATTGGAGGTCAGTAACTTATTGAAAGAAAAAGACCAAGCAATCAGTCTGCTAGAGGCATAGTCACAGGAAAAACAACAGAAGATAGAACAATTGGAACAACAGTTAGCAGCACAAAAACAACTCAATGAGTAGTTGAATGACCAATTGGTAAAAGAAAAGAAAAGAATTGATGAGCAAGCTATTCACAAACAACAGGAACTTTCTCAAGCACTGAGCAAGTTGCAACTATTAAATGAATAGATGAGTAAATCAAAAGAAGAGCAAATCACTCAAATGACAATTCAGATAGAGTGATTCAAGGAATATCCTCAAGTAGGAGAATTGAGAACTGAGGCCCTAGAAATTACCAGGGAATTGTCTCGACAGTTGGACCTACTATGCTACAATATTTCATTGGCAGTTCCTCTATGCGATATCACAGCATCCATGATTGGTAAATCAGTGGATGCAAGACTAGAGTTGGAAAAAATGGATGAGATATTAACAAATTTTCTATCATGGCAAGATTCAAAAGAGGGAAAAGTGGCTAATCTCCCACAAATCCAGGAATCGCATAAGGAGATTATTTTTACTGAATAGCATTCTAATGAAGACCGAAAGAGAAACATCCAGATGTAGATCAGCAACAAGTAACCTGGTTGAATTAATTAACAACACTCTTTATTTATCAAATCTAATAATGGAATGTTCTCCAGGTAAACTCCCACAAGTAAAATCATTAGAACACCAGTGGAAACAGGAGCTTGAGCAAAGGGAAAAACTGATCATAGACATTCACAGCTTAACATGGGAAACCTTTTTGTTCTTCCTTGTGAAACCTCATAGCCAGCGAATAGCAATGAAATATCTCACTAATGCGTTTAGCCACAAGATCCCCGAGCTTACCGATGCCACATACACATCGCAATTGCACTCATGAATGAGTCATCCGCCAGAAGTCGAGCCAATGCTTTCCATTTGTCAGCTCCGATCACAAGATGATCAACCAATACAGTGAACCATTTTTGACCGATTGCAACATTTCTATTTCAAGATGATTTCCCACATTTTTGCGATTTGGCTATACCAGTGCATAGCATATTTATTTCATAGTTAGTTATTTTTGTAGTATTTATAGAGCCTTTCATGTTTTTAGAAAGGGTCCTAAATTTTTTGTATTAAGACTTGGATCGGAAGTTGCACTACTGTGCTTCTGATATATTTATTTTATAAAAGACTGGACTTGGATTTTGAATTTTGATACCGAAGGCTTTTATGTGATATGCACTATTACTTCCTTTAAAAGTTTTCTCAAATTAAAATATAGGATTTGAATGCGATTCATATCGAAGGATAACCAAATGCATATGGTACTACTATCTATGTCTTTGCTTTATGTTTCTGTGTGAATCAAGAATTTATTAAAACTTTGCTATTATTGACGTGTATATGTTTCTACAAAAGTTCTTTAGTCTTTCACTCTTGAATGCTTCTGAAATTGTCATCTTTCATATATATAATATATATGTTGTGTGTGTGTGTATGTTAATAATATGTTATGGTTAGTGCAATAACATTTTAATTATTACTTTGTTCAATTACTTTGAACAAAGTAATTATCATGAATGAATATTTTTATTTATGAGTAAGTCATCTTCATGTTTACTTGTCAATAAGAACAATCAATAATTGCACTAAGAGGAAGAATTCCCGAGATAGATTTTAATTACTTTTATATTTTTGTATTTTAGAATAGAACACTTATCATTTCCGTTAAATACCATAAACCAAACACCCATTCCAACCATATATCATTGGGAAACTGGTCCCATTATATCCAGTCAGAGCCACCACACCAAACGGGAAAGGAGTTGATTTAAGGTCTGGACCGAGTGGTTTTCCCCGATGTTGATGCAGTGATTTTCGAGGCATCAACAGGCACCCAAACCATAACCACATCATTATTCTATAATCTCGACATCCATCAAATCTATCCTTGTGCGTACCCACCATCGTGCAAGCGTAGTGCGCAGTGCCAAATCTAATGCTTGGAAGTGGTGATCCTCAGGGACTTCACACTCAAACGCATCCAAAAACTGATCTATGTTAGTTAAACCATCATAATAAGGTAAGTTCCTTACCTTCGATGAAACGCAACACATAGATTTTCTCATCATGTTGCATCGTAGCGTGGATACTTCATGCAAATGATTCTTCCAATGTTCCAACTCTTCATCTAAATCATAGGTGCAAGAACTCTCCTGGTGTCATACAATTTGTCCATCTATCGTGGAATTGATCCAGTCATGGTCTCGCACTGTTATTTTGTAGATCTGATCCAGTTCGTCCTCACTTTCTTCATAGTCACGGACTAGTTCAGTGTAGCATGTTCCTTCTGCAGGGTCCAGCAGCACTACAACCCGAAGCAGTTTATTTTCAAACGACATTGTCCTCTTCATCAGATTGATGACCCCATTCATGTCAATCGCCCAGTCAATTCCCAGGAGCGCAGGGTATGGATTACTCTCATCAATGATCTCTATTGCCTCAAAGTCAGACATTACATTCACAGCTTCTATATCAACTATTGCCCCATACAATCATCCCATAGGGATGATCTTCTACTAGTTCGCCATTCTGAGCTGAATTAGAGACCACTGCAGTGCAAGTCTCCCCATTCTTTCCCATGTTTGTTTTTGCAACATGTTCATGTCAGGTCCCATATCCAAGATGACCTGGTCCATCTCATAATCACCTATCTGCATAGTGAGCCTCATCTCGCACCCTGTTCTTGCCTTATGTTTGCCAATTTTTCTAACTATGTGGTGTCCATCAAGGACATTCTCTTTGCTTGTGCATTTTTTTATTAACTCCTGCAGGCCTTACACAGCTTTTCTATCATGCAGCAGTTTCATTCAGGTCTCCAAAAACGAAGTAAGCATAGAGGGGTCAACTTCTGCAGGCGCGCTGGTGTCTTGCACCTTGTCCTGACTTCCTAAGGTGGATTCCTCAACGAATCTTTTCTTGGCCTCCATAAATGTTTCCTTATCATGCACCATATCAAAACCCACTTCCTTCTCTGGGGCCTTGCGGACCCATTCTTCCTCTTCAGGTTGTTTACCCTTATCATCGCCAACCGTTATTCCACTTCTCAACACTATATTCAAGTTGTGATCTTCCTGGGAGGGCTCAACCCTCATCATCTATAAGTTTTGTGTAGGTTTCTGATGTTGCGCCTTCTTTTCTTGCATCTTGGCTATCAACATTGGGCATTATTCTATAGTGTGGTCAAACTGGCTTCAGTATTGACACAATGGGTGCATCTAATTCTGACACTCTCGCGTGTAGTGCCCCGGCATTCCACAGTTATAGCAGATGAGCTAACCGCGGCCTCTACCAAGTCCTCCTCCTCAACCTCGTCCTCTTCCCTGATAACCTCTACGGCCCCCACCCCCCCCCCTCGGCGCCCTGATCTGGAGACCGAGTTTTTTCTTTCATCTTGTATGTTGGCATTATTTCCATCATCAGCTCATAGTTGTGACAATGGCATTCATTGTGGCGCACTAATTTGTGGAAGATAGAGAACAATTGTTGCGGTGTTTGGACAAAATTTTGAAGCAAATGGTAGTTATTTGCCACATGTTGTCTAGCCACTTGGAAAATAGCACACCATAGTGTAGCCCCCACGCTCGGCTCTACTAGCGCTTCTATCCTCAAGGGAATTAGTCGCCCTCTTGTGATATAATTTACAAATACGGGACAATGGTCTTTATCATGTCCCTGGCCCTTACACTTTAGACACCAGACTTTTGCACACACCTCTGGTTTAGTCTCCTTGTCTTTCTTCAAGCTCTGTAATTCCAAGCGGAGGCTCTGTAACTGGGAGTGAATCTGCTACACCCCCAAGGTTGCATCCTAAATAGGTGTTGCATGCAACCTCATCGCAATTTCCTGGGATTCTACCTGAGTTGCTATCTTCTGTTGCAACAAAGAAATCCTCAGGTGGGGAAGGAGCGAAGCTATAAACCACTCGTGATGCTGACCATCTGTGAGTTGCATATTAGCTTCTTGAATCACACATTTCAACCTTTGATATAATTCCCAAGGAATATAATCAACCCTCATTTTGATTTCCTTAAATCCAACTACTAACTGTGAGTCATACTTAGTCTTAATAAACTCTTTGTTTAAATCATCCTTAGTCTTTGCTAGTGATGCCAAAGGATTATCAGAAAAGTACTTAATATACCAAGTCAATGCACGATCTTGCAGAGTGGTAACCAACTGTGCCTTCTTTATATTGTTGTCACTAATCTGTTGCGAGGTCCACACAGAATTCTTAACAAACTAGAATTTCTTTGTATCTTCACTCCCTATGCCTTTGAAAATCAGTAGCTTCATAGTGCTCGACATGTTGAATGGTGGTGGTGGAGGTGTAGGCAAGGGTGTATGTGGTGGAGGTGGAGGTGGAGGTGGAGTGGATGGATGATGTGTCCATAGAAAACCATGTGTTATCAGCTGGATAACACTCTGCAGTGGAGTCCTTTCTACCCCTTCATCATCACTTACAGGGGGTCCAATCAAGGGACTATACTCTGGTCCTGATCCTTCACGATTTATAAAGAATCGTCCACTTTGCATAGGTTCGAACATCAAGGTAATGGCATAACCCATTTTTCACATAACAACATTTTAATCTAGGTATTCAAATATCTTAAATACTTACCTCGCAATCCCTTGAAAAATCGTTGCTCCACTTCGCTATAGCTGACTAAGGTATCAACTGCAAATTCTGTAACAAATCCTCCCAGAATATGATCGAGGCAATGATCAACAACTTGCGCGATCTGATTTTCAGAGGCTTCTAATCATCGCACTAATTCAGGAGTCCACGCTATAAGATTATCAAGCTTCCACCTTTCTTGGCTAGATGTCAATTTGGCTAATGACTCATACAGTTCAATGGGAAAAGTGCAGAAGAAAATTTCATGTATCTCTGTATACAAATATCTATGCAACCACTGCTCCTTTGATAGGCGCAGATTCCTAATTTCCTATGCTGCGAATTAGTGAATTTTTCTATCCAACCACTTTTCAATTTCTTTCTTGGTCAGGTTGCAGTGATACGACATCATACATCTCCTTCAAGCAGATCCCGGTCCCGGCAACGATACCATTTGTTGGCTTAGGGGGTCCTTACCCAGGTTCAGAGTTAGTTGTGCCAACCAACAAATCCCTACACTACTGGCCCTTTCAGCAACAACCTGTGTAATACAGGCTATAGTCTCACCCGAAGCAGTATGGGGACATGCAAGAACCAAGTTTCTACATCCAGAGATGAGTGTGATGTCTTTTAGTTCCTTAGATCTAACTTCAAGCAGATCAATAAGCCCTTAGGGATCAGTACTGCAACTCTACTAAAATAGCCTTCAGACCTTTGCAAAGGTCTACGATTAGCCTTTTCAGACCCTTAACAATTGATTTATCCACTTACGTGCATTAGAGAACAATCCTAAATTAGTGTTTGCATGGATATACTTAAGTTAATTAGTAAACATAAAAGAATTCATCACAGTCTTCATGAAAGTACTTAACATGCATTGTGTACATCTATTAAGACTTATTCAAGAGAATCACACATCATTAGATCAATATTTCGTAAGCACATTATTTATCAACAACATATATCGTAAACAGAAGTAAATAGAGATAAATAGATATACACAGTATTTCTTCGGTAACTTTATTTATCTTCAATTCAGATTTACAGACTCAAAACTTCCCTGCGCACTCAACTGTAGAGGTCCACGCACTCAGTTGCGGACTCTACCTAGACCTCTGCGCACTCAACTGTAGAGCCTTTCTTCTCCTATCTTACTTGCTTCTCTACACTCTCACTTTTCTCTTATTGACCCATTACATCCTAGATCATGACTTATACTCTCTAAGACACACCTATTTATATATTTTTACATACAATCCCATGGTCCACGGACCATGGGTGGGTCTCAAAACTGACTTAAACTTTACATAAACAAGGGACTAAAATCCCTTTAACTCTTAATCCTCTATGCACTCTATATCCACAAATCGCAGAGACTTTACCTTACTTACAAAAAATACATCAAAATTTGGGTTATTTTAACCCCACAACTGACCCAGGGGACCCCATCCCAACAACGCTAAAGGATAAGAGGAAATCATCGCGTAGAGCCAACAATTGGAAGTTTCCATTACACAGGCTTGCAATGAGCTGCCAGGATTCAACATTCTAGTTGAAGCTGCTTCTGCAGAAAAGATCCAAAAGTTGACTGCTTCAGTAAAGGAGTCTAAGGATGAAAGTGGTCGTGTTCAATTTGAGCTGCAACTACAGATACCAGAACTCCAGTTAAAACTGCAGCCCACGACTCCTCCCAAGGTCCGAGAGTAGTGCAGAGATGCTATCAAAGAGGGCATGGCCACTTTAGAAGAAGAATTCAAGGGTTTCACTGATCAACTGTGCGAACACTAGTTCCAGTACAATGAGTCACGCAGTTGCAGGAAGAAAAGAATATATAAAATGAAATTGATGAGCTGCTTCGAAACAAAGAATTTCTCATTGCATGAACCTAGCCATGGACAGATGAGGACATCCAGCTGACTCTGTCAATACAGAGTAAACTTAAGGGGATTCATAGACTCAAAGGACCATGGGCCTCGTGGTGGAAGGCCCAACTACTGAAAAACTGCTCGAGCAAGTGCAATAAGCTGCAATGCGGGAAATAGCTAATGTGCACAATTTGAAGTTGGAGTTCCGTGAACTCCAAGTGAAGATCGAAGCTCTAGCTGAGTGACTCGAGGACGAGTCACGAAAATGTGTTGGGGGCCTATTGGGATAGGGTCCCCTGGGGTCAAATTTTGGCATTTACTTTTTGTACAACTGTAAAGTATCCATGTTTTCAGGAAGCAGAACACGAAGGTAATAAGAGTCAAAGGGGCTTTAGTCCCTTAGGTTGCTAGAATATAGGAAGATTTGAGACCCACCCATGGTTTTCAAACCATGCTATTTTAAAAACAAAGGCTATATATAGATGAGTCATAGCGAGTCTAGAAAGTAACTCATTGATAGAAGATGATTGTATGGGAAAGTAAGCTAAGGCAGGAAAGTTTGTTTCTTAAACTTAGGCAAAGGGGAAGGTTCCTGCAGTTGAGTGCGCAAAGACCTTAGTAAGTCCACAAGCTAAGTTCGTGGTCCCCTACAGCTGAGGGTGCAGGGAATAAGAGTATGTACTTGAAAGAATACATCTAATAAAGACATTTTTGATCCATAAATTGTGCATCTATGTATATGTATTTACTTCTACAGTTTTTTGTATTTTCACTCTATATCTGAAGTTATATGAATGAATTCTTATTTAATGAGTGAAAGTAGTAGATCAGTATAATGTATCGATGTTATGAATGGTTTACGGCCTTTGCGAAGGTATCGATTATGTTTATGTGAATTACTGCAATTAGTTGTTTCAAAAGGGTTAGGGTTCGCGAAGAAAGAACTAAGCCCTAGAATCCTCAAGAACCCATCACATAGACCTCTAGATGCAAAAACCTAGTTATGTCATCGACAAATACTACTTCGGGTGAGATAGCAACTTACGCTACATGTGTTGTTGTCGAAAGTTCCAGCGATTTAGGATTTTGTTGGTTTGCACAAAACTTTGAACCTAGGTTAGGGCCCATCAAGTACAATGAGTCACGCAGTTGCAGGAAGGAAAGAATATATAAAATGAAATTGATGAGCTGCGTCGAAACGAAGAATTTCTCACTGCACGAACCTAGCCATGGACAGATGAGGACATCCAGTTGACTCTGTCAATACAGAGTAAAGTTAAGGGGATTCATAGACTCAAAGGACCATGGGCCTCGTGGTGGAAGGCCCAACTACTGAAAAATTGCTCGAGCAAGTGCAATAGGCTGCAATGCGGGAAATAGCTAATGTGCACAATTTGAAGTTGGAGTTCTATGAACTCCAAGTGAAGATCGAAGCTCTAGCTGAGTGACTCGAGGACGAGTCACGAAAATGTGTTGGGGGCCTGTTGGGATAGGGTCCCCTGGGGTCAAATTTTGGCATTTACTTTTTGTACAACTGTAAAGTATCCATGTTTTCAGGAAGTGGAACATGAAGGTAATAAGAGTCAAAGGGGCTTTAGTCCCTTAGGTTGCTAGAATATAGGAAGATCTGAGACCCACCCATGGTTTTCAAACCATGCTATTTTAAAAACAAAGGCTATATATAGATGATTCATAGCGAGTCTAGAAAGTAACTCATTGATAGAAGATGATTGTATGGGAAACTAAGCTAAGGCAGGAAATTTTGTTTCTTAAAATTAGGCAAAGGGGAAGGTTCCTGCAGTTGAGTGCGCAAAGACCTTAGTAAGTCCACAGGCTAATTGCGTGGTCCCCTACAGCTGAGGGTGCAGGGAATAAGAGTATGTACTTGAAAGAATACATCTAATAAAGACATTTTTGATCCATAAATTGTGAATCTATGTATATGTATTTACTTCTGTAGTTTTTTGTATTTTCACTCTATATCTGAAGTTATATGAATGAATTCTTATTTAATGAGTGAAAGTAGTAGATCAGTATAATGTATCGATGTTATGAATGGTTTACGACCTTTGCGAAGGTATCGATTATGTTTATGTGAATTACTGCAATTAGTTGTTTCAAAAGGGTTAGGGTTCGCGAAGAAAGAACTAAGCCCTAGAAGCCTCAAGAACCCATCACATAGACCTCTAGATGCAAAAACCTAGTTGTGTCATCGACCAATACTGCTTCGGGTGAGATAGAAACTTGCGCTACATGGGTTGTTGTCGAAAGTTCCAGCGGTTTAGGATTTTGTTGGTTGGCACAAAACTTTGAACCTAGGTTAGGGCCCATCAAGCCAACACATACCAATATGGCCATTCGCATGACACACAAGGCTAATCTAATGTCTGAACCAATAATGTATCAAGGAGTTCCTTTACAATACATTATCACCAATTTATTAATACCCTTGGAGGTTCCTTAAATGTTTCTTATTAAAGTGATCTTTTAACCCCTACTCTTCTATGTAATTATTCTTACCTTCAACTATATGAAAATTATGTGTAGGGTGTCTAAAGAATGATTCTCCCATACTCCTTTCTCCCTCTCTAATTGCATTACTATAATATGGATTTGTTGTGTCACTGTTTTGCATCACCACAATACATTTTTCAATTTTCATTTTTTTCAGTGGCATGAATCACATCTTAACAATGTGATTATTGCCTTATTTTTGCATTGAAGACATGATTCCAAATTATATATATATATATATATATATATATATATATATATATATATATATAATATATATATCTTTTCATTTTTTCATATTTCCATGGTTTTTGCATTAATAAAAATCATTATGTGACTTATTTTTCGTGCTTACATAGTTCTTGCAATCACATTGCATAAAATTAGTATTGTATATATAAATGTATATCATCATGTTATCATTTTAATTATATAATTCTTGAAAAACTACGTGTTATGGAAATTTTGTCATATTTATACCACAGGGGCTTTATTGGGGGAGAAATACCATACCACGTGCACTCATATTCGGGGATATATATTGAGGGGAAAATGACATAATATATTGAGCATATTATATTAGGGGGTAAATGGTTTTTATATTGGGAGGTATAACAAATGGAGCTCAAAGTTAATGAAAAAGTATAAAGGGATATAAAAGATGTTAATGAAAAAATTGATAGCTACAATATCTAGTGAAAGTAGAGGTTTTTTAAATTGGGAAGGTGTATTGGGTTTGTATTGGTAGGGGGTTAAATAATTTTTAGAGGTATTTTCCAATATGTAGTCAAATTAGGGGTATTGTCTAGTATGCCATGAATGCATGTGATATGTCATAGGTTCATTAAGTGAAGCCCCCGTGATTTACACACAATTATGATGTCATTCTTATAGGGAAGTACAACTAAGAACTACCAAGAGTGAAATATCTAAAAATATAATGTAAGTGTAGAATTTCCTGCAAATTCTCTACAAATATACTTCTGAGATCTATGTAGAAAATCTGACTTTAGATTAACTTGATAATGCAATATACCAAAGCAAAATACTATAACCTACTTCTACTATCAAACTTACAAAAGCTTAAAAATTGAGCTGAATTAGAGCTAAAACATATAACCATAATAAGATGAATCATTGCACTTGAAACACAGAAAATACTCAGGGGAAAGCCTCAGCTAAAAACCCCACTATACGTATTATCATACAAGGTGGAAATACATCAAGATTACACAAAGGCTTAGCTCTCATAGCTAGCCAGCTCTCAGTACAATCCTCCTGGATGCTCATTGGAAAACAAGGCTTCTCACAAACCTTCTCCTTTTCCCTCCAAGCCTCCTATTTCCTTGCACATTTTCTCCTGGGTAATCCTCCTGTTACCAAGTGGAAAACTCTCAACCAAGTGGAACACTGATTTCACACCCTATCAGAACTGTGCAATCCTCAAGGAACCTTACCTTGACTGCATGCATGAGTTTCTTTTATAGGAAAACACATGCAACTGATAGTAACATGTCCTTAACATTTAGCTCAACTAGGTCTTTCTCTGAATAGACATGCATGAGTTTCTGATGAGGGAATCTTCAGTTATCTGGAGTACACTGGTTGAGTGCATGCATGCATCAACTGGCTGATAACTCACAATTAGTTCCTCAAACAATTTGGAACTAATTTAACTGACTTAACTCAGTAAACTAAGCTAACTAATTACAACTCAAATACAACTCAATCTTATCTCCTTAATTAAGGGATAATCTCCTTAATTTAAGGGATAATTGTTGCATGACTTCAGAAAGACTTCTAACTTGAATTTCTCCAAACTATTAATCCATAATGAATTAATTAATTATTTCCAAGTAGCTGGTGAGACTAAATTCAAATTTTAATTCACAATTTTAATTCAAGGACAAATTAAAATTGGAATATTTTGGATTCTATTTTTATCATTTCTTGTTGCTATTTTCAACACTCCCTCTCAACAAGAAAGGAATTCAATTCGATCTTGATCATGAACCTTTGGAATGTTCTACATGCAACACTTGTCTCTAATGTTGCTCCAGCATCTCCAAAAAAAAAAAAAAAACATCCAACCTAAATCAATATGATGAATCTGTCATCAAAGTCTCTAATTGCTATTGCCTCTGTCAACTGAAAACTTTGCGCTTTTGCTGACTCAACCTTTCTACACTATTGTCAATCCTTTTGTGCGCTCTTCAGTATCTGACTTCTCTAGCCTCTATCACTTTGATCTCTGACTGCATCAATCCCATTGATTCATCCCGCTACTATGTACTTTGGGCTCTTGTAGCAAGGTACGATCCATGAGATAAAACCTCTCAATGGACCCTACCCAATTTCAGCCTTCTTGAGACTATCACTTCACATAACCCCACCTCACACCTGGAGGTATGGCTGCATGTGATCCCTCTTCCCACTTGGCTCGAAATTTCCCCCTACTGGAGGTCTTTGCATGAGTGGATGACTCCACTCGATCTCCTCTCAGCATCTCCAATTGTGGCTCCTCCACAATTGTCTGAGACTTCTTCTGGGGCTACATGTT
>APFE030299456.1:154810-172970 GCA_000404065.3 Pinus taeda
GGGCAGCACCCCGAAAAAAATAAAATAAAAAAATAAATAAATAAATAAAATAAAAATAAATAAATAAAAATAAAAATAAAAATTGGACCTTATATTAGGTTGGACAAACCTACCTATGGTTTTGGGTCCATGGTTTTGGACGCGATGGTTTGCGGTCCATGGTATTGGATGCTTCGACATGTATAAATATGTATTTTAACATAGAAAGGAATATAATGAAAAATTAAGCTGGTAGTCCCGGTTTTGGGATCTAGGGGAAAATCTCTGTGTATATGTGTTTTATGTGTTATTCTCTCGCTATTGTTTATTTTCTGTGTTTTAGAATTTGTATGCAGCTTATTTTTGTACAAGGTTAAAACCTACAAACCTATAGGTTTTAATCAACAATTGCATCGACAGATATAAGGATCCACGAGAGGCAGTTACTCCATGTCACAAAACACATGGGGAGCATTGGGTTATCCAATGTCCAACAAATTCATGTTAGGAATTAATAAATCATATATCTTCCCTTAACCCATCTCCCCTCTTCAAATTTTAGGCTAATACCTCACATTGAAGAAGAAAATCAAGACCATTCAAGCTACTATTAAGTGCCTAGTGTTGCGATATACCACCTAGCCTAGATTCATGCTAAATAGTTCTTTCCTATTAAATTATTCAATTTTGGTAAGAATTGATAAGACCTTCATATCCTCAAGTCGCAATATTCATATCCTCAAGTCACAATATTTTAAGTCCTAATGATTTAGGCCACTAATAGCACTACTTTGTTTCATCAATATCTCTACTCTCCACTTCCTAAATGTTTTAGTGCATTAGTATTGCAATATTAACTTCCTTATTGATTGGGTTTATAATTTACTTATATTGAACCATGGGAAGGGAATGGATTTATTGAGTTCTATTTCATATGAATTAATTTATTTTCACCTCATTTGTATAATATTCCCTCATAAAATTTCCCAAAATTACCACTATTTTAGAGTTTTTTTAGTTTTCAATGAATTGTTTCATCAAAGAATTAGGTATTAACTGGTATAGGTGTTTTTCTCCGTATTGACACATAATAGTAAGAGTACATGGGACCATATAGATGTTGATATAAACAACCCAACCTAGCATAATTTTACAAGGAAATCATCATGGAATTTATCATTAAAGATATGCATGTTATAGCCATGTAATGTTATTTTCCTTCCTCAAGGTAAGCCCAGAAATACATGACAACAGAATTACATTTAATTTAAAAGGAGATAGGAAAAGTTAGAATACACAGAGAAACAAGGAACCTGGGATATATGTCTGCCAATATGAGCACAAGCATAATATTCTTATAGAATTACTTTAGCACTGTGTTAAATAGGTATGATTCCCAAGCACAAAGGAATGGTCCAATCTACAATAATAAAACCCCAAGTTGCACTCAAAAGGGAGTCTCATATGATGCAAATGAGTTCCAATTTAAATCTATAACTAAGTTGGTAGCACAAAGAAAAATCATCCTGTATATATCCAAACTGTTATAAGATAATAACAAATAAATTTATGTAGTTGATTATAGTTATGTGACACGTAGCATAAAAGAAGAGAATTCAACCCTCTTTTCCTAAGATCAATTCCACAGTACCAAAACAACAAATACTCAACCTCGTGAACTCAAGAAATTTTGAACACTCCTTATGGAATTGAATGATAAGACTCGGCCTTAATGATAATCTTGAACATCTAATCGAAATTTCCCTATGGTGCACAAAAATATGAAGGTGATTAATTTGATCCTTGATTGGGTACTAAACTTGACATAATTCAACCTTCCTGGCTTGAAAATAATTTTGATGCAATTTTCCCTTGATTACTGCTTCAAAACTTGCTCATCAAACCCTTGATAATTCGGCTCTATTGAAGAAGGGAACTTGGCCCCCGGAGATGGAATGACCATGTAACAAATTAAAAAACCCAACATTAGTACCTCATGCAAATAAATATGTTCAAATGTTGAAGTTTCTCTACAATAATCATAATGGAAGATCTGAAGTAATCTTCCTAAAGAGCTAACTAGGGTGGCATTTGAAGTCCATCAAAATTACCTTGATTTTTGCTTGAAACTCCTGAACTCACTTGAGTCATTTTCAATTGTCAATGATATAGATAGGAATATAATGATTTGCGATTTAATTCCTCCTCCTTTTATACTTCCTCATGGAACCTCCCTCTAGCTTCTAGATACTCCTTTTTCCTATTATTTTATTAGTGAGGGTCATTTTCCACTAAGAGACTTTTTGCACCATTTAAATAAATAATAATTTGCCTCCATTCACCAATAATACACACACACACACACACACACACAGAGAGATAATTTATTTATTTAATGTTATCAAAAATTGACAAAACTCAGTGATTTTTGCATTCACAAAACTGGGAATATTTCAATTTCAAAGATTCCTTTGAGAGATGCAACATGTTGCTCTACCATCTCTTTAAAATGGAAATTTATTTAGACTTTTGTCCCCTATCTTGACTTTTCCCATGGGACTTTTGATTATATTATCTCTCAAGAAGGATGAGAAATAGTACACACAATTGTTCATTTTTTCTCGACTTAAATGATTTAATCTTTCTCTCAATAGGTTTTACTATAAAGTGTTATATCAAAAAAATGTTTGCAAATCAATTAGGAAATATATTTATTATGTAGCTTCAAAAATAGTAGAAAAATTACTCTGGTAGGTATAACTTATGAAGGTGAAGATATAAATGAAGATGGATAGGAAGGTAGTCTAATAGATGTTCTAATACTCTCTTTTTATTCAATTTACTTGCATGTTTGAAGCTTGAGTACTTTAATTTTACAAAGCTACCCACTCATTTTTGTGCATGATTTCAAATATTACATTATAACCTTGTATCTATATTTTACTGACATGAATGATCACATAATTTAGCAACTATTAATGAAATTACCTCTTCTTAAAACATTAAAAATCATTGCTTGTATAGGGAAGCTGTGGGAACTAGATTCCAACCCTGGAAAGTCTTTGTTTTTCTTGTTTATATATTGAAAAGTAGAAATCATGTCGAGGAAAATTATAGAAATTGTGCCTTGGAGGTGGGCTATTATTCTCAGCTAGTTCATTCCCATTATGTTTTTCATGTTATTGAATGTGTTGATTGGAACCACCACATTGGTATTACTTTTGGAATACACCAAAACAACAAAACCAAAAGATACCTAATTAGAATAAAACCATATTTGTAATATATACTAAGCACCTCCAACTAATATATAAATGAGTTTGAGGAGGTAGGTGAATCTGTAAACTAAGAATAAGAGGAGAAATTGCTGGATAATGTAGTAACAGAAGAAGAGAAAACAATGGAAAAAGTGATAGAATAAATTGAAAGTAGAGGGCATATAATTCTTGGTCATTCTATGGATATAAGTCTTTTCTATTAACATATTTGATATTAATGGTATTACAAAGGTATACTAATTACATATCTAGGAATATGGACTTCATTTTCGTTAAGTTCAACCCTATTGTCTTCATTGTCACCTTTGGATTCATCACCACCCTTCTCATCATCATTGCCTTCTCTCTTTTTGCTTCATCCACCATCCTTCTTATCCCCACCACCACCACCATCATTCTCCCCCATTCTTTCTTCCCTTAATCCTTTTTGTCCCCTTCGTAATTGTAGTGATCCTTATTAATTAGGTGGGATGATATCCATATAATTCATGGATGATATAAAAATATGAATCTATTAAATCATTGATATAGAAACTTTTAACTTAAAATATAGCATACAAGCACAAACAAATGTAATACAATATCTTTATTCTTTTATAAGCCATCATAACCAACAAGAATTCTAGTTAAGTTTTGGAATAAAGGAATAGGGAAGACATGGATAATATTGTTGATATTTGTTTTCACTCTCTCTTGGGATGAAACACTCATTTTCATTGAGAAGCATAAACTGATGGTGTTTCTTGGAGTGGGCTCTATTGTGCTTCATGCAACAAATTGAGTAGCTCCTTAATTTGTTGTTATTCTTATATATTTCACCCAGTTATGTTATTCTTGCCATTAAATATCGTGATTACAACCATTGTTGTTACTTCTGGAATGTGCCAAAACAAAAACACTAGTAAGATCATTAGACTTTTGTTATATAGAATAAGCACATTTAGTTTATCTAGAGACCAATCAATCCACCCTTTATCCTTGCAACGAGATTCCAAATTCATTCAAAAGTTATTGTTGCAACACATATGTATTATTTGTCATGTTGAGTTCCTTTTGAAATGGCTTATTGATAGTTAGAGAAGCTTTTGAAATACTTTCCATAGTCAGCTTGTAGGGAAAAATGATATTTTATTGGGTTCATTAGGAGATATTCTGCAATTTGAAGGATTGATGAGCACTTGGGATGATCATCTCTTCTTTAAAAGCATAAACATCGTGTGCTAAGTGGAAAATAAATGAGATGTGTGATCAAGAAAACTGGAAGGTCCTCCTACATAATTGTATTCTTCGTGGAGCTCCATTAATTAAAAAAGTTGGTCAAATTTCAATTTCTGCACTTTATTGCTTAGTCTTAAAAAAGTCCTTATCCATGGAAAATGTGTAGCCCAACATAGTATGGGAATCCATTAGAACATGGATTACATGGAAAGGAAAATCCCTCCAAACTAGTTTCTTATTCAATGACTATGACATTTGGTGGTCTCCCTTGGTTCCCTTTGAAGGAACACCGTTAGTAAGATCACCTTGGCCTGTGTGAATAAACTTTTCAAGAAGATAATTTGTCATGTAGGGAACCTTTACGATAGAAATTACCACTATTGAAAGTCAAGGACAACACTCAAATCCTAATTTAGTCTTGTAAGAACTAAAAAATGGTGTGCCCTCAACAACCCCCTTAAATTTTGAGAAAAACTTGGGGCCAAACATTTTATTCTCTCTTGGGATATATATTGATCTTCCCTCCTCATTGGTTTGTAGTCTAGTTTCTATGAATTCTTTTAAAAGGAATAAGTTAGATGATCCTCCACGTTTCAATATTTTAGTTATGCCTTAGTTTCATTCCTTTAAATTGAGATAATGTTTCATTTAAAAGGTTTTTAACTCCATCACTTTTTGAATTTTGTTGTAATTTCCTAATTTGGGACCCTTTCCTCATCATTTTTTTTCTCTTCTTTATTTCAGTATCCTTTTGTTTTTATTGTAGTTTCTTTTATTTTGAATCCAAGACATTTTTTCTTGATCTCTTTCAATTTTCTTTTCTTATCCTCCCTGTTGTAATTTTGCGCCTATGATTTTTCAACTTGCCCCCCTTTTCATTTTTCTTATGTTCTCTTTGCTAGATTTTAAAAATTGTGCCCAAATTCAACATCAAGCCCCTTATATTCTTTTTTCAAATGGCCATTTTTTTAATCAGGCCTAACTTCAAAAATCACGCCAAAGTTACACCTTCCTTCACTAAGGTTTGTCCTAATTTGGAGATTAACAATAATTTCCAAATAATGCTCTCCTATCATTATTCAAGTTGTTTGAATTTTTCATTTGTGTTTGATGATTAACCTCAGAAAGCCATATTCTTTATTCAACCCAAATATTTGAATCAAATCCTCCTATCACCTAAGTTCCTAGATCTTGGTATAATTTGGTGATCAACCTAATATTCAAAATTGGGTCTTCCCATTGAAAAATAGTGAAGTGATCTCAAATTTTCAATTGATTTTGATTTCTAAATTGACCTTTCC
The DNA here is from genome assembly GCA_000404065.3 of Pinus taeda. Lineage (NCBI taxonomy): Eukaryota > Viridiplantae > Streptophyta > Pinopsida > Pinales > Pinaceae > Pinus > Pinus taeda. The sequence goes on from APFE030299456.1 coordinate 160,587, forward strand.
TTCCAACAAAGTTTGTCCATTTCTCTAATTTTCTTCCAAGTCTTTATGCAACCTTTGAATTACTCCTCTCTAACAAGAAGCCTTTCCTTCAAAAATGTTTGGAGTTTGATTGTGATTGACTAGATTTTCTAAATTGGGTCTTCTTTACACCAAATTCTTATAATGTGTCCAAACTCCTAATCAAGCCCAACTTCAAAAAATTGGGCCTACTCCTCATGAAACCTTGCTCTAATTATTGAATTTTGTAGCTATGGTCGGGCTTCATAATATTAATTTGTATATGAATTATATTTGTAAACCAAAATTTATTTGAGGCATGTTATTCATGCTTGCAAGAAAAAGAAAAATATTTATTTTTTATTCAAAAAGAAAAATATTAGAAGGCTCATCAAGAGAGAGAAAAATGAAATTTTGAATTTGTATTTGACACCACAAGTGACCAAGTTAGCCCTCCAAGTGTCAATTCGGCCTACCTATGAGACACACACCCTTGGCATGGTTGAAAGAGTGTATATTGATCTTATTCACTCTCCTTCAAGGCATAATTTGAATCTACATTTTGTATCTCTATTCAAGTGAGGAAGATAAGGAGAATCAAGGTTGGGATCAGAAGGAAAGGGCACATCTCATGTACTCTTACTTTAGCATATAAATAAGGTTGATATCAAGATGTGTATCTATAGCATATCTCTTGTGGAACTATGCAAATTTTGAGGCTATATCTATGTGGAACTATGTGAATTTTGAGGCTATATCTCTGTGAAACTATGTGAAGGTCTGAGGCACATTAATTTATGGAATTGCACAAAATCTAAGGCTATATCTCTATGGAACTATGTGAATGTTTGAGGTACATAATTTGAGGCTGAGATAGAGAATGAATTTCGGTCCTCTTGGAGACTTGTTTTCTATTGTTTATCTCTAAGGCATAATGTGAATTCTAAGGCAGAGTCATTGGTTGTTTGGATACTTTGTTGCAAATATATTTTTGGAAAGAATTGTGGAGACCTTGCTACCTACATAGATACATCCAGGACAAGATGGAGTTCCTAGACATCTCCTTGCTCGGCACGGCGTACTGATATGCCATCAAGATCAAGTAGAAGTTTAAGCAGAAGAAGTGAGACTTTGGATCTACAAATCCAAAGCAAGGGAAAGGTGCCCCCAAACCACATAATAAAGGACAAAACCAAGGCAGGATAGCCCAGCACAACCCACCAAGGCCACAAGCAAAGGAAATCACTGTGAAGTTGAAGAAGGACACAAGAAAGTGGTGTGATTTCCATAAGATCTCCACCGACAACACAAGTGAGTGTTGGGCCAAGCAGTCACTGGTGGCCGAGCTGAAGGCTTTAGAATCACATGCATGTTCCAACTCTAAGTCAGAACCTTACAAGGGTAATGACAAACGGAAGTAGATTATTAATGCGAAGCCCAACTCCATTGTTGCCACCACAAAGATCTAGAAGGAGGAACCTGAAGATCCATAGGAGGAGGAGCATCTCTTCCACTCCCATATGTGGATAAAGGTTTGCCCACTACAGTTCATTGTCGATAGCGAGAATCAAAATAACCTCATTATAGTAGAGGTCATGAAGCATTTGGGCTTACCGACCACAGCACACCCACAAACATACACCATTGAGTGGCTTCACTAAGGACGGGATCTACGCGTGAGCCAACAATTTTTCCTTCCATACAGCATCAAGCCCTTCACAGATGAGGTATTAAGTGATGTTGCTATCCTTGATGTTTATGATGTATTATGATGCAAACCATACTTGTGGAAGCGACATACTGCGTGTGAGTCAAGGCCTTGCACTGTTATTGTTACATTGGGAAATAAGTTGTACAAGATACCATAGGTATCATCACCTACCGTCACCCCTTTGGTTACTGCAAAACAATGTAGTAAGCTCATTTCAGAAATCAGAAAATTTGTTTTCCTGATGATACACCCTCAAGGAAAGAAGAAGACGGTGGCCAAGACCTCTAGACAGGGCCCCTCTGCATGACAACAACAGATGGACAAGGTCATGGAGGAGTATGGGGACATCTTCACCTCCCCCGTAGGGGTGCCTCTGCACTGTCAGGCAAGTACTCCATCGATCTGACCCCAGGTGCGCTGTTACCCAATGGACCAAACTATCAGTGCTACATTATGGAGAACGATGAAATGAAGAGGCAAATTCAGGAGCTGCTGCAAAAAGGTCATGTTCAACCAAGTTCATCGCCTTGTGGGAGCCCGATCGTGTTGGTAAAGAAGAAGGATGGGACTTGGAGACTTTGTATTGACTATCGGGCATTGACAAGATAACTATCCAGAATAGATACCCGATCCCGTGAATTGATGGCCTTCTCAACCAACTCAAGGGGAAAAATATTTCAGCAAGATCGAATTGAAGTCCAGATATCACCAAGTACCAATCAAACCCTTTGATGTGAGGAATATTACCTTAAAAGCTAAGAAGGGCCTTTTCGAATGGTTGGTTATTCCTTTCGGGTTGAAGAATGCTCCTAAAACCTTCATGAGGCTGATGGATGACATCTTGCAACCATTCACCAACTCATTTGTAGCGGTATTCTTGGATGACATCATGATCTTCATCCAGAGTCGGGAAGATCACCTCCACCACATCCGACAGGTTCTCTAAACACTGCGGCAACACAAGTTGTGTGCCAATTTGGAGAAATGCACTTTTGGCATGACCCAGGTTTAGTATTTGGGATACATTATTGCTGAACCTAGGGTGCATGTGGATCCATCCAAGATCCAAGTTATTCGGGATTGGCCAGCCCCAACCACTCTAATTGAGCTCCGCAGCTTTCTAGGTCCTTCCAATTTCTACCTTAGGTTCGTGTTGGGGTTCTCTCATATCCCTTGGCCCTTGAGTCAAGTCACCAAAGGAGGAGCAAAAGAAAAAAAATGGTTTGAATATCAACAGAAGGCATTCACAAAGTTGAAACATCACCTCTGCTCTGCACCAATGCTCACATTGCCATACTTACAACAACCATTTGAGATTGAGATAAATGCCTCTGACTATGCTATTGGGGTAGTCCTTACTCAACAGGGGCATCTAGTGGCATATCAAAGTGGGACACTTTCAAACATAGTCTAGAAGTATCCCAATTATGACAAAGAGATGTATTCCATTGTGTAGGTGTTGTGGCCACAACTACCACCCTATTAAAAGATACTTTGATAGAAAACTTTCAATGGGCCACCTAGAAGTTTGATCTTTCATCTTTTGGAATGACCTGTTTTATCACATGGATGTTAACTCCTTGCCAAGTCAAATTTTCAATACCTGATGGCTAAGCCATTGAATAAACCTCTGTTGCATGGGTCATTCATGACACAGCCTGGCCCTTTATTCACTACCTTCATCAGGACCTTTTAATCTTCACAAACATGCATGGTACATTTGTGCCCGCACAAACCATCACCCCCGCCCTTATTATAATCGTTTTGTTTTTTTGACTCACAAAACCCCATTCCATCATTATTCTCGTTGTGGCCTTTCATAGCGAAAATGCTTATAACATGCATATATCCTCCCTCTTTCACTTATCGTATTCGATCTGGGCACATAATGCATGCCATAAGGCACCAGACCTGACGGCATTATAAACCATAATATACATATATGTCGAGTTCGAAACCCCGTCGCATATTGCAATCGGCCTAGGTCTAAGGCTTATACATATAAGGTTTGCCGCTATGCTCTGGACCCGATGACACCTTTAAGCATACTTCATACATATGTCGGGTCCGAGGCTATATCGCATATCACATATCGTCGGAGCTTGGGCCTTACACACAATGCACGCGGCTATATGGCGGACCCGTTGAGCCTATCAAATATTGTATATATATTTTTGAGTCTGAAACCCCATCGCATATCACAATCGGTGAAGCCCTGAGCTTGTGCATATTGCGATATGTGATATGCTAGACCCAATGATATCTATAAGCCCCGATATATAAAATTTGGGGTCCAACTTGAGTGATCGGGGCGGGATTTTCTTTATTTTCCCGTGTTTTCAAAATTTTTCGAAATAACAAAGGGATCAGGTTTTCAGTGTAAAAAGGCGGGCCTATGGAGTCTCGATAGTGTAATTGAGCAACGGGGAAGTGGAAGGCATGGGTACTGCGACCCGTGGAGGGGCCGATACCAAATTGCGATTTAAAAGAAGCGCTCAAAAATCATGCCAAGCCTATGGATTAGGCGGGAAATCGTGTGTTGACTGTATTATACACGTAAATCCTTTTCACACTTGTTTCTGTAGTTTATAAAAGTTAATGAAGGCAACGTTTGTGTTCTATGTGAATATCTTTGTTATATTGTTCACAATCATGAAGCTAATGATAGCTATCTCTGCAGGTGAGAAGTAAAGGACACAGGAGGGGATTCAAAGAGCCATGTATGCATAAGTGTTGTGTTTAAAGGTCTGGCCTCAAGCGTTCCGGGTCGGAACCCCACGTGTCACCTGTACATTCTGAAAGCAAAGTTGTCCCGGTTTTCATCATGGGAAGGCAACACATAGTCACCCCTTTTGCCAACATCTGTTCACTTCCCGAGGAAACAAATCGCTCCAGCAGATATGCTTTCTATGCGTCAGTGGTTATTCTGACAGCCTTATCTTTGTATATTCGATTTTCATATAGAAAACAATGGGGAAGATGAAGAGGCGGGGGTAGACCTAGATTCAAGGGCTTTTGCATAAGTATTACCTCCGAAGAGGAGAAGGGGATTTTTGTTTTGGAAGGAATAGTTTGGAATTATTATGAATAAAGAGGACTGTTTGGTTCAACAGGAGGAGCCTTTAGTTTCTATTTTATTTTCCTTTACTTTAAGATGTTTTGAAGAAGGGTGTTGCTATTGGCATGAATGTAAATGTGATTTGTGTTTATGCATATTGATGGTATACTATTCATGATTAGTCTTGTTATTTTGAATATGATTCAATTAAATGGTTAACCTATGAGCTATCTCTGATTCAAAACCATATGAAACACCAGTTGCTAGCTATTTGTGTGGAAAGGAATGTGTATTCCTGTATGAGTAATCTGATAGAAATCAAGCTCTAATACAACCTTGTTCATCTATGAACTCAGTAATTGATTCTTTTGGACTTGGAATTTATTTATGGTGTTTAATCTCTTTTATTTTTCTCCTGCAGGATAGATTAGAATAGTTAGAACTAGATTAGAGTAGTTATAAGTAGTGTAGATAGGATTTAATATATATAGTGGTTAGTTGTTTTATTTCATTGATTTAATTGAAGTCTTCTTCTCAAAAGCAATCCTTCAACACCTATTACAGTTCATGGGGTCCCTTAAAACCCGTTGGAACTAGCCATTCCAAATGAAAGCAGGCCTAATTGGGGTCTGTGATCGGGTTAGCTCCCCTTGTTGGTATAGCGAACATTTGCCATGTCAACAAATTGGTGCTAGAAGGACGGCCTGAAACGCCGTCGACAGCTTTTCAAGGTTTCATCTAGAAGTGCCATGCATGGATTCAAGAAGATTAATACATGGATTGTGAAGGTCGAAAAGACCCCTCTTCTCATTCGGAAAAGCCTCATTTTGAAGAAGAGACACTGTGGGAGTATCCTATCACTCAGGAAAAACCAATCAGGAGACTTACTTGGGCTTGTGCTCGTTCCCTATCACAACTTCCAATCTTTCAGTCATTACCTCCGATAGCAAAAAGAAAGCCAAGGGTCTATCACATAAACGAAGAGACATCTGCAGCCCCTTCTCTTGAAGATATTGTGCTTGATTCTTTGTAGATTATCGACTCTCCTTGGGAAGAAATTCCTGAGGATTCCCCTTCTAAAAACAATCCTTGGCCTGATTTGGAAAATTCTAACGGAGAAAACCTCCACCAACACATCCCTATCCTTAATATGGCTAATACTCCTCAAGGGGATGGAAACTAACCCCCACCTCCTCCTGGAGCACTGCCTCCCTAGCTCGCTCAGGATGTCATGGCAATCCTTGGGCAGCAGCATCCCTTACTGAAGAATGCAGAAAAGGTACTGCCTAAATTCGACCCTGAGCGAGGAGACACTGTTGAAAACCATATCAATTCATTTTTCCTGGCCATGCGCATGTTGGGGGTAGCTGATGAAGATATAGTCTATCGCCTATTTCCTTTTACCCTAACTGGTGCAGCTTCCACTTGGTACTTTAGCTTGAGAACTGGATCGATTACCTCGTGGGATGCCTTTCAATAGGTATTTCTAGACAAGTATGGCAATGACAAAACCCCTGCTGCCTTAGTCCTGGAACTATCCCATTTGAAAATGGAAGCCAGAGAAAAGGTTAAAGATTTTAATATCCGATTCAACACCTTATTCAATAGAATCTCGGCCACTGCCAGACCTACAGAAGAGGTGCTCATGGAATTCTACATCCCTGCTCTCCTTGTCCCTTCTTTGATGTGGGTCAAAAGGAGTAATGCACAGACCTTATAAGGTGTCCTCGATGAAGCCGTAAAAGTCAAGAATGAAATGCTCAGTCTCACAGCATGCCACCATACAACTGAAGAAAAGAAAGCCTCTCAAGCATCCAAGAAGGATAATGGGAGTGATAACAAAGGGGCTAAAACCAAAGGCAAGGACACCACGGATGTGGAATGTTTGCATCGAATCATTAAGAAACTAACAAACATAGTCATCGATATGAAAAGGAATCATGGAGAGAGTACTAGTGGTAGTGGAGGAGACTATAACAACAGAAAGCCCTTTAAGCCTTCTATCGTAAGAAGACAGAAGGCAGTCATGGTCCACTTACACTGCCTGCTCCACCCAATGAAGGGAATTTAAACACAGAAGAGCTGGCTCTTATCGGATTGCTCCTCAACTAAGAAGAACCTATAGTGGAGCTAGAGCCAGAACAAGAAGATGAGGAAGAATACCGAGTAGAAGAGCCCTTGGAAGAAGAATCTCAAATCAACATACTGCGAGATTTCTATACAAATGAGAGTGATGATGACCAAGGAGACAGTATGGTAGAAATCCACACTAATGAGATCCACACACGAAGCAAAGGCCCACTTGCAGGTGTGATGAAGTCTGCAGATCTGACCAAGAAAGATGTCGCCCTGTGAAGACACCTGCTCTTAAAGTTCCTGTTGAGAAGAGTAGACCCAGTGGTCAATCCAAGAATACCCCTGTCGCAAACCATCCAGAAAAGGAAAATTCATCTCCCACTGCAACGAAGGCTACTCAAGATGGTAAACTCCCACCTAAAAATGGAAAAAAAGGTATGTTTACTCTGCCCTATCCTTTTTACAACATTTATTACAATATTGTGATGATCTTAAGAAATCTAGGGCTAATATCACATACTTTGATTTGCTGAAATTAACACAGCAAAGAGATTTTCTCTTGAAATCTATGAATGAGAGGAACTCCAAAGCTCCTGCCATTCCAATAAACCAAACCATGAAGTTAGTGTCCAAACCTGTCAACACCTCTATTGCAGCCCAAATTCCATCAGCTATGGAAACCACTCTATCCAAAATGAATAAAAAACCCCAAGATGTCAGTGCAACCATGATAGGGAGAAAGTCAAAATCCATGACCCCACCTTTCCTTATCACATTTGAAATCCTCAACATGAATGTGCACAATTGCCTGGTAGATTCCGGTGCCTCGTCCACTGTGATGCCATATGCTGTTGTTAAAAGACTACACGCAATACCTGAGAAAACTGGGACCCAAAATATGCAATTGGACAGGACAAATGTGAAATTAATTGGAGAATTGAAAGATGTGTTGATTCAGATGGCTGCTAAACCATAATACACACAAGTCATTGATATAGTGGTAGTTGACATACTCGAGGCCTATGGAATGCTGCTTAGTAGGGATTGGTTAGCAAAAATCAATGGATATTTCTCAACAGATTGGTCCCACCTCTTGCTGCCTCAAAAGGGAAAAGTTGATATGCTAAGAGTTGATTGTGAAAGGTACATGAAGTGTGTGGTAATAGAACTAAATGGTCCCAATGAACCTGTAATGTTTACCAACTCCATCCTTAGGAACTATAGTTTCAATGTTTATGCTATAGAAACCTATTTTGGAGAGTTTCATGCAGAAACAGTTGAAGAAATTTTGACACACACACAGTTGGAAATTCCCTCCCATAATCCAATTGATGAACCATCCTGTACTATAATAGATGATAGGACTAATTTCTTAGATAGTAGTTCAATTGATGTAACATTAGATGCTATATTCTGGAAACTCTATTTTGATGGCTCTAACTGCCTTGAAGGTGCAGGTGCTGGAAGTGTTCTCATTGACCCGCAAGGGAACCAACATTTGATGGCCAGCCGGTTGGAGTTTGCATGCACCAACAACACAACAAAATATGAAGGCCTGCTACGAGGCCTAAAGAAAGCCATTGATATGAATGTAAAAAATCTTAAATTTTTTGGTGACTCACAGATAATAGTAGATCAGGTAAGGAAGAGGATACATTGCAATTCACCACACCTGGTAAGGTACCAACATGAGGTATGGGACTTAATTGATAGTTTTGATTCTTTTAATATCACATACATACCTTGTAGGTGAAACCAAGACGCTGATCTAATGGCTAATATGGCTGCTAAACTTTTGCCTGATTTTAGATTGAAGAAAGAAAAATGTTTTGTTGAATTCATTTTTAGACCATTCGTGCCTGATAACATCTCGAATTGGCATGTGTTCGAAGATGATGAGAAAATCCTTGAGTTCTTGCAATGCGAGAAGACATTCAAGAGTGCAGTCATTGATGAAAAGGAGCACGACAAGCTTATGAATGAGAGGGAAGATGAGGAAAAGGATCAGCCCATGTGATTCCAAAATCAGTGGTTAAGATGGAGCACTTGTATGACTTGCATGATAAATTCAAGAAACCGACTAACTACAAAACACATAGCTCATCCATGAAGTATGAAACAGTCAACCTTGGGACCAAAGAAGACCCAAAAAATGTCAATCTGGTCCTTGGGTGCTCTCCACAAGAAAAGGTTGCATTTTTCAAGCTATTTAAAAACTCTAAGGATGTCTTTGCATGGACGTATGAAGACCTAAAGACCTCTAGTACCAGCGTTATGTAGCATGTGATCCCTTTGGAAAAGGAGGCCAAGCCCTACCAACAAAATCTGTGTAAGATGCATCCAAGCCTAGAACCATTGGTGAAGAAAGAACTGAACAAGATGTTGGATGTTAAAATCATCTTCCCGGTCAGACACACCCACTGGGTAGCCAATCTTGTGCCAGTGAGAAAGAAAAATGGAGACATCAGGCTGTGTATTGATTTTAGGAACCTGAACAAATCATCTCAAAAGGATAACTATCATGTCCCTTCTATGGAACACATCCTTCAGTGCGTTTCTAGGTATGAAACGTTGTCCCTGTTACATGGGTTTTCAGGATATAATCAAGTACTGGTATCTCATGGGGATCAACTTAAGACAAACTTCAACACCAAATGGGGCACCTACACATATCGTAAAATGCCTTTTGGGCTCATTAATGTGGGTGCCAAATTCCAAAGAGCTATGGACATATCTTTCCGAGGGTTGATGAACATATAAGTAGTGGTTTACATGGATGACATCATTGTGTGTTCATATCACAGAAGGGATCATATTTATCACCTGAGATAGATTTTTGAAAGATGCTGAAGGTATGGAATTTCATTGAATCCCAAGAAGAGCATCATTGTAGTCATAGAGGGGAAATTTTTGGGTCATATCCTCTCTAAAGAAGGGATTGTTATTGATCCTGAAAGAATAGAGACCATCATGAGAATACAACCCCCTGCCAATAAAAAATCCATGCAATCTTTCTTCGGGAGGATTAATTTCATTAGAAAATTTGTCTTAGGCTTCGCAGAAATAATACACCCCTTGCAGATGATGATGAAGAAAGACATTGTGTATAAATGGAGCGATGAAGCCAAGGAAGAGTTTCGGCGAATCAAGGAAGCCATTGTTGAAGCTCCTGCATTGGTCAGCCCCGATTTCAGCAAGGAGTTCTTCTTGTACACTTTTGCCTCTGATATTTCATATGTTGCAATACTCACTCAAAGAAACAACAAAGGCAATGAAGTCCCATTTCCTACATGAGTTCAAATCTCCAAGGAGTGGAATTGAACTACCCAGACGTGGAGAAATAGGGCTATGTAGTTTTCAAGGCCGTAAAACATTTCCACCCTTATTTACTAAAGGCCAAGACCAAATTCATCGTTCCCCATCCTGCTGTAAGAGCCCTCTTCATGTAGAAAGAAATGGATGAATGAAGAGGGAACTGGATAACCACCCTTCAAGAGTTCGACCTGGAGATAAAGCTGGAACAAATAGTTCGAGGGCAGGGACTTTGCAGGCTAGTGGCAAAAGCCTTGGCGGACAAAAAAGGAGCATCTGAAGAATCAAGAATGTTGGGCATGCAATATGCACAAATGGAACTCAGGGACGAGCCCTTATGGAGTAACGAAGCACTGATGTATGAGCGAGAAGCATCAGAATCCTTTTTGGACCCTGAGTCGTGGTACTACGACATACGCTTCTATCTAATGTGGGGATCGTGTCCTGAACACATGGATGCATCACAGAGGAGAGCACTCAGATTGAAATCCAATTTGTATCATTTGGCCAACAGCGTATTATACAGAAAAAATCATGATGGAATCAGGCTGAGGTGTTTGGAGAAGGGTGATGCCAACGATGTACTGAAAGAAATGCATGACAGGCTAGCAGGTGGTCACTATGGTGGAGAGATTACTGTTCACAAGATATTATTAGAGCTGGGTATTATTGTCCCACAGTTTTCAGAGACTTGTACACCTACGCTCGCAAATGTAAGGTGTGTCAAATCACCACAGGATGAGAAAGAAAGCCTATTGTTCCCCTCAGGCCTATTATGATTTATCGACCGTTCCAGCAGTGGGGCCTAGATGTCATAGGCAAGATCACTCCAAAATCTTCACAGCAGCATAAGTATATACTCACAGCGACTGATTACTTCACCAGATGGACTGAAGCCATCCCGCTCCAGAAGGTGAACGAAGATGAGGTAATATCATTCATTGAGAAATTCATTATCAACAGGTATGGCATCCATAACACCCTCATATTTGATAACACCTCTTACTTTTCATCTCTAAAACTGACTGAGTTTGCTATTTATAAATCAATCCACATAAAGTATGCAACAAACTATTACCCTTAGGGAAACGGAGTTGCAAAGTCTTCAAATAAAAACCTTGTCCTCATAATCCACAAGTCAGTCGCTGACAACCAGAGGAACTGGCACAACACCCTAACAAATGCCCTTTGGGCCAAAAGGATCACCCCTAAAGTGGCCTTAGGAAACTACCCATACTTCCTCATCTATGGATAGGAAGCCATCTTGCCTCCAAACGTTAACTTTCCCTCCTTACAGCTCTCCCAAGCTTCAAGAGGAACCCCTTCAGCCTTGCTTCAAGAAAGGATCAACCAATTGATGAGGTTGGAGGAATTAAGAGACAAAGCCAGAATTAAATTCAAAAATCATCAAATGATTGTAAACAAATGGTTTTATCATCATCTAGCAGGAGATAAAGATTTCCAAGTAAGGGAGCTAGTCCTGAAATGGGACAAGCTGAGTGAGCCAAAGGGTAAACACACAAATTTCCAACACTTATGGCTGGGTCCATTCCAAGTTGTTGAAAAAAATGGTCAAGGGACTTACAGGTTGAAAACATTACAGGGAGAGACTGAAAAGCTCCTTGTTAATGGCCAGCATCTGAAGAGATACTTCCAGTAGCCACTACATGGTGGCTACCTCCTGAGTAGGTTAGAGTTCATTTCATTTTGCTGTTAGTTTAGTTGTATTTCTATCTTTTCCTTTTGTTTTCTGCAAAGTCTATTTTCCTGCTATTTTGAATTACAGTCCTTTTCAACCAGCTGATTTTGGTCCTCTAGTCTCATTCTACCTTTCAGTTTTTCCCTCATTCACCACTTTCGGCCTTTCCCTTCCTCATTAACTTGTTGATGATTCTGCGATTCCTAAATCCATCATTTCCCTGCAAATCAAACAAACTTTCTATCAGCCCATGAGCACTTGAAAATTAGTTGTGGAATTCAAACCAAACCCCTCATTGGCATCTGTTGGGAACTATGTGAGATTTGTTGATAATTTGGATATCTGGAGCATGTAGGGGCATCATTATCAAACAAAAAATGTGTAACTACAGCTGGACTGGCATGGAGGAACGTTGCATCTTAAGTAATCCCACTCAGACCTAGCCTATTCTTGCCTATAAGGTTTACAGTCATTCTCCAGTGGTCCCATACACCACACTAAATTGTCCAATACCTGTTATCTACAAGTAAA
>APFE030299456.1:174312-198223 GCA_000404065.3 Pinus taeda
CTAAGGCTTATACATATAAGGTGCGTTGCTATGCTCCGGACCTTACGACACCTTTAAGCATACTTCATACATATGTCAGGTCCGGGGCCATATCGCATATCATATTGGTGAAGCCCGAGCCTTACATACAATGTGTGCAGCTATATGGCGGACCTGTTGATCCTATCAAATATGGTATATATATTTTCGGGTCCAAAACCCTGTCGCATATCGCAATCGGTGAAGCCCCAGGCTTGTGCATATTGCGATATGCGATATATCGGACCCAACGATATCTATAAGCCCCGATATATAAAATTTGAGGTCCAGCCTGAGTGATCAGGGTGGGATTTTCTTTGTTTTCCGTGTTTTCAAAATTTTCTGAAATAACAAAGGGATCGGGTTTTCAATGTAAAAGGCGAGCCTGTAGAGTTCCGATAGTGTAATTGCACATCGGGGAAGTGGAAGGCATGGGTATTGCAACCCGTGGAGGGGCCGATACCCGATTGCGATTTAAAAGAAGCCCTCAAAAATCATGCCAAGCCTATGGATTGAGTGGGAAATTGTGTGTTGACTGTATTCTATGCGTAAATCCTTTCCACACTTGTTCCCGTAGTTTATAAAAGTTAATGAAGGCATCGTTTGTGTTGTATGTGAATATCTCTATTATATTGTTAACAATCATGAAGCTAATGATAGCTATATCTGTAGGTGAGAAGTAAAGGACGCAGGAGGGGATTTGAAGAGCCATGTATGCAGAAGTGATGTGTTTAAAGGTCTGGCCTCAAGTGTTCCAGGTTAGAACCCCACGAGTCGCCTGTACATTTCGAAAGCAAATTTGTCCCGGTTTTCATCATGGGAAGGCAACACATAGTCACCCCTTTTGCCAACATCTATTCACTTCCTGAGGAAATGAATTGCTCCAGTAGATATGCTTTCTACGCATCAGTGGTTACGCTGACGGTCTTATCTCTGCATATTCGATTTGCAAATGGAAAATAGTGGGGAAGATGAAGAGGCAGGGGTAGACCTAGAGTCAAGGGATTTTGCATAAGTATTACCTTTGAAGAGGAGAAGGGGCTTTTTGTTTTGGAAGGAATAGTTTGGACTTATTATGAATAAAGAGGAATGTTTGGTTCAAGAGGAGGAGCCTTTAGTTTCTTTTTTATTTTCCTTTGCTTTGAGATGTTTTGAAGCAAGGTGTTGCTGCTGGCATGAATGTAAATGTGATTTGTTTTTATGCATATTGATGGCATATTGTTCATGACTAGTCCTGTTATTTTGAATATGATTCAATTACATGGTTAACCTATGAGCTATCTCTGATTCAAAACCATATTAAACACCAGTTACTAGTTATTTGTGTAGAAAGGAATGTGTATTCCTGTATGAGTAATCTGATACTAATCAAGCTCTAATATAGCCTTGTTCATCTATGAACTCAGTAATTGATTCTTTTGGACTTGGAATTTCTTTATGGTATTTAATCCCTTTTATTTTTCTCTTGCAGGATAGATTAGAATAGCTAGAACTAGATTAGAGTAGTTAGAATTAGTGTAGATAGGATTTAATATATATAGTGGTTAGATGTTTTATTTCATTGATTTAATTGGAGTCTTCTTCTCAAAATAAATCCTTCAACGCCTATTGTAGTTCACGAGGTCCCTTAAAAAGCGTTGGAAATAACCATTCCAAATGAAAGCAGGCCTAATTGGGGCCTGTGATCGAGTTAGTTCCACTTGTTGGTATAACAAACATTCACCATGTCAACGGTAGGCTTGCTGACAATGGAAGCTTTACATTTTGGGGAAGGAAATGGTCATCCACATAGACCACTGACCCATGCAATTCATGTAGATGCAAGGGAAGTTGCAGAATGATCACCATCATAAGTGGTCCACATACCTGCAAAAGTTCTATTTGAATATCGAGTGCAAGAAGGGCATCACAAATAATGTTGCAGACTGCCTTAGCTAACCACCGATCATGGCGTTAACCACCGTGCTCAACTCTTGTGAGCACGAGACTTCTGATTGGCCACTTCTCTATAAAAGCTACCCAGAATTCGGCCACACATATCATATGCTTTTGGAGGGTTAGCAAGTTCCAGATTTTCAGCTCCAGGATGCTATGTTATGCCATCTGGGACACTTTTGTGTTCCTTCAAGTGAGCATGCAAAGATGATTTTTGGAAGTGCACTACAGTCGGGCCATTGGGCATTTTTGGGTTGAGAAAATGGTGGCAGTACTGCAGAAGTATTTCTATTGGTTGAATCTTCGACACGATTTTGGGAAGTACATCAGATCCTACACTATCTGCACCATTGCCAAACCGAACATCAACAAGTAAGTTCTCTATACTTCGCTCCTGCCTCTAGTCGACCTTGGGAATCCATATCCATGGATTACATGTCAGGACTTCCTTCTACTAAGCATGGAAATGATTTTGTTTTTGTGGTCATCGACAAATGCTCGAAGATGACCATTATGGTGACCTATGAGAAGAATATCACAGCAGAAGCCACTGCTAAAATCTTCTTTGAACGAGTGTGGGTACACTTGGGATCCCACAGTCTATCATCTTAGATCGGGACAACAAGTACCTCAATACATTTTGGTCCAGTCTCTGGTCGATGCTGGACACCAAGCTCACTAAGTCCACAACTTTCCATCCCCAAACTGATGGTCAGATAGAGGTCGTTAATAGGATGATCATGCACATTCTACGCGTGTACAAATCAAAGCATCCACGTACATGGGATGAGAGCCTCCCCTATGTCCAGCATAGCTACAACCGAGCTCTCCACAGCTCGACTAGACACAACCCTTTTCAAGTGGGCTTGGGATTCTAGTCACTATTCCCATTGATGTTGCCTTACCATTTGCAGCGACTCAGGTAGATTCAACTCATGTCAAGTCTAAAGTTGTTAAGGCAAATAGCTTCATTGAGCACATTTAACACATCTTCCAACAAGTCCATGACATATTGGAAAAATCCAATGCTAAGTACAATCAACAGCATGATAAACATGAGTGCCACACAAGTTCCAGGTGGGCGACAAAGTTTAGATACATTTGCAAAAGGAGCACATCGCTGGGCCACACTACAAGATTCGCCCTCTTTGATATGGGCCATACACCATAACCAAGGCTATGGGAGATAATTCTTTTGAGCTCAGCATTCCCCCATTCCTTGGTCTAGACCCAATGTTAAATGTGGATCGCCTTCGGTCATACTTTCCACCATTACTAAACACATCTAACATTCTAGAACATCTCACACCAATAGATTTAAATCCAGTTTGTAGGGAACAAGATGCAACTAATCGACTCATGGACATGCATGTCAATAAGGCTCACCATCAGAAGATCCAACTGTATTGAATTGTCAAAGCCAGTCAACTCCTACACCAAGGAAATTGGCTCACTAGGGACCAAGTTCAGCAGAAGTTTCCTCATCTCATGGAGGAACTCAACACAATGGAGACCATTGCTTCCTAAGGGGGGAGGAATGATCCAGGTGGATACTGGGGCCACCTGCCTATTCCACTTGGACCCCCACCATTGTTCTGTCATATTTTTTTTCAATTTCCTTAATTGCAGCAAAGTTTACTATTTTTGGCAGCTTTTCGGGTCCTGAACTTCTGGAGCCATTTTGAGGCCTTAAATGACTTTCTTTTGGAAATATTCCTCTATGTGATTTTTTTGAAATCACATTTTTAGTTGTATTCCTCGGAGAGATATTTCCAATGAGGTATCATGTGCGTTAAATGGAGATAATATGACCAAGTTACAACCCCATGAAGTTGGCTGCCCAACTAACCCCAACAAGGCCCATAAACTCTTGGTGTTACATCTCCTTAGGTTAGGGTTTTTGTTTTTTATGGTTTTCTCTTATTTTTCAATAATAAAAAGGCCCTCGAGCATCATTGTAACTCAGTTCAAAGGCATGTAGCTGCCACATCTCTTCTCAGGGATAAGTTATCATCACTCGAGCTAGTCTCGTTTCCATTATGTTTGTAAGCATATTTCATTATTTGATATTAATGAAAGGAAGTGTTATTTATGTTGCATCTCTATATTTATGGTTATATATGTAATTTGTTGTGTTCTTGTTTAAATTCAAAACAAAAATATGTATAGATAGAGATACGGCTAATTTAGGATAGGATTGGTGCCAATGATGTATAAGATAATTGAAAGAGGTAAAATTTTCAGTCAGGTTATTTTTCTCACAAGATCACTTATAAAAGCCACAAGAAAGGCTCAATTAAATGTGTTCTAAGGAAACCATGGTTTTACATGTATTCTCACCTATTAGATGTCATTCATCTTCCAACATATTCATGGGGTTAGGTTGGTCTTGGTCCCTAGATCAACCCCTTGTTCATGTCTATTTCGAATATTTATGAAATAGAAGGTATAAATTTTAGTTTCTACTTCTCTACAATGGATTCCTAGTGCCATTTTATAAGCTCATGCTTTGTAAACCTTACAAAGCATCAAAAAGAAGTATCAAAAAGAATAAGATATTTGTACCTAGATGAATACTCCACCTATATTAGGATTTATAGTGTTACACGAACACCTCAAATGTTTCTATCATATGTGCCAAACATGTTGATCATTTAGAAAATTGAATATTAGACCATTGTACATAGTTTTAATCCATGCATGATCAAACATCAAAAGAATTTGTGTCCCACTTATACACTATATATACACATGGATGGAAGTATTCTATCGTGTATGGAATGACTTATTCAGAATCTTGTTTCTCCATGTATGGAAGAATTCTTCACTAATAAAACCTTTGCAAGTACCTTTGGTCTAAGCATGGTTATAAGAGGTGATGGACCTATTCCAATAAATGAATTTTATAATCTAGAATTTTTTTCATTCAATAAGTAGAGGAAGCAAGTGAGAAGGTAGAAACTTAAAATAAGGATAATCAACTTGGATTTGAAGTGATACTCTCCACTAAGATTGTGCTTATGGATACAACTAAGTTGAGCTTGCATTCCTATGTTTCTTCTCATTTATATATTTTCCAATCCAATGTTCATAAAATTGTTGATTTGGAGAAGAAAATTAAATAAAAATCGTCTTGCTAGAAAACCAAACTAACTTCCACAAACCTAGCAAGTATTAGACTTTGGATTTCATTCAATATGCTTTCAATGTGCGAAATGAACTAAACAATGTAGAAAGAGAATTCTATGATAGAGGAAAACATGAGTAGGCCTATGGTCATGAGTGTTGGATATGTGTTACATTATTTTGAATATTATCTCAATGTATTGTACATTTAACAAGGATCTAGCAGGTTCATCAGGTCCCCCATTGCCTAAGGGTTTAAAGGCATGGTCCAAAAGAATTTTTTTGGGTTGTTCTTGGTCTAGTTTTTGGCCAATGTTTTTTTGAGATATTGCAATGTAATTTCAGTCAAGGAATCTAATATAGGTTAATATATTAGGGTTTTGGATGTTCTAGAATATTATATATTGGATTATAAATAGTGAATAAAATATTATGAAAGTTAGAGGTGTAGCTCTAAAAAATTATCAGTTTTCCTAGTTAAAGGTTTCTAGGATAATATCTTAGTATTATGTGTGGTTGCTATTGATTACTTTACTATTTATAAAGAATTTTCATATACATTACTTTGTTATA
Organism: Pinus taeda; assembly: GCA_000404065.3. Classification (NCBI taxonomy): domain Eukaryota; kingdom Viridiplantae; phylum Streptophyta; class Pinopsida; order Pinales; family Pinaceae; genus Pinus; species Pinus taeda. Next base: position 179,965 of record APFE030299456.1, read on the forward strand.
AAGGTTTAAAACTTAGAAATATATAGCTAATTTCATGGCTCATATTTAGGCTTGGTAACTTTCCTATTAGTAGACTCAATTACAGTTTGATAAAGTGAGGGGTTGATAGTCCTCCCTGATGAAAAAACAATAGGGCATAAATTAGGGTGATTTCTTTTTACTTTCATAATTTCTTGTGAAGTTATGTTGGATTCTTATTACTTTATTATGTTATTTTCATCAAACAATTACCAAAACCATAAGCCATGATGATCACAAAAGAAACAATGAACACAAGATGTAGGCTCCAAGCTAGGGGGAAAACCCCTCTAAAGGGGGGACCCTAGTAAAATTCTTCTCTTCATATAGAATCAAATTAAAGTGACTAATCCAAAACCCAAACAACAAGACCAACACCTCCCACAAGACCTAAGTTAGCCCTCCTTCCAAGTAATGACAACAAGTCAAATCCTTCCAAATTTTCTCAAACTTTATATTTTCAGACCCTATAATTAGGTTTGCAAATTCAGCCCCTACAACTAGGTATGTAATTTCACATGTGTGAGAGATTTAGGGTAGAAAATTTTTCTTTGGACCTTCACTCTCTTTCTCTTGTGTTCCTTAGACCTTCACTCTTCCTTCTAGACCTTTTTCATTGGTATTTCCCTTTCTTCTTAGCAAATAAATCGAACTTTCTTATGATGCTCCAAATGAGGTCAAACTGTCCTCTATTTATACACATCCAGGAGGATGAATGGGTCCCTTATAGGGTCGACTTGTATAGGCAAGGCTGACTTGGTCTTGTGGGGACAAAAATGATATTTTTGACTCAAATAAAATTATTTTTCCACTTTATTTTCAAAGTTCAAATGGGACTTGACTCTAGTGCAATAATTTAACTTATGAAAAATATTATTTTGACTCAGAAAACCATAGAATCATGAAGAAAATGCTTGACCTAGTTAACAAAATGACTTGAGCATGAAACCCATGCTAGAAAAATAATTTTATTTTTCTTCTTTTGCTTTTTACATCAAATACATAACAACACAAATTATGAATACCGAACCAAGTTACAATTTCCAACACTCCCTCTTAATTAGGGAGGTTTTCATAATTACATAACCGGTAAAAGGATACTCTCAAATTGACATATTCTCATAAGAAAAGTCATATTGATAAGCCATATTTAAGCATCAATATCATTACCAGTATTGTCAAATAGCATCATAGAAAGGCCTTGAATAAAAATCTCTAACTCTCCACAATATTATAGCATAATGTTGGGATACATACATATGGACACCTCCATAGCCTCTCAAGGCACATACCCATCTAGATGTTCATCAGGTATGTACTTCCAGGAGTATTCTTATCTTGGATTCCCAATCCTCAAAGAATATTGATCCTCTTCAACTACTCTTATCTTGGATGCCCTATCAAATCCTCAAAGAGTATTGATCCATGGGACTACTTCCTATATTGGATTCCCAATCCTGAAGGAGTTCCCTTACCATATGCTTATCCAATCCTCCATTCTCCCTCTCAGTGCCTTCGCTAGACGTACAGATGTTAGTCCTGACTTAGTGCATGACACATGGAGAATACGGTGTCCCATATGATTCCCTCGCAATCATGGAATTAACCCCCATTCCCTCTCAAACAGGGAGTAGATCCTGGCTACTTCTCAACTAGGGAGACATCATCACAATCCCTAGCTAGTCTCAATCATAAGATTCATTATGTCTCATTTATAAACTACTTGTTTTTCCATGGACATCTTTAGCATAGCTGGAATGGCTCCTATCTCTCATCATCATATCATACCTGAGCTTCGACCTTCTTGGATGTTATGGAGCCAAACTCTATATTGATCTCTCATCGTAATAGGGTTCTTGTCATTAGCCTTTATATCACTTTCCATAAACCATCATTGATAGTATCTTTGTCATTAAAAATATCTTGTCAAAACAATCAATGTATAGCTCCCTTTATCCATCTAGGAAAGTGAATATCATCATATCCAACATGACCAATAAGTTATCTCATGACATGCTACTTTTTCTACCTTCATGGTGTACACATTTATGCCATATATATTTCTAATACAAAACTAGTGTTGTCCACCCAATCCATGTGATTTGAATTGAGTTTAAACTAAACGGTTATAGATATATTATCTCAATTCTTATTGTTATAAATTGTACTTCTACAAAATATTCTTCCAAGTAGCCAAATAATATCTCAAAAAAATCATCAATATCAAAGTTACCTAGTCATGATAGCCTTTTTTCAAGATGTCATGTTCTACTACTAGCTATTTTTGAGGTCAACATCCTTTTGCATGGTTTATCTTCATACTAGAATATTTCTTCATGCTTTTTTCCTTTCAATCATCAATGTGTTCATGTAATGAACTAATCAACAAGCTTCAATATCATATCCATTAGAGTTTATGCAACTCCCTCTAAATTTATCTAAGTTTTGTTCATTAAAAGACCATATCGGATGTTGATCAATATTATCATGTATATTGCCCATGTATCATGCCTCTATGTATCAAGAAAAAAATGGAAGAGTTATGTCTTAGCCAATTTTAACCAAGACATACCATGATTATGCTACCAAGCACATTTCTACAACCAGCTCTTCCTACAAAATTTATGAAGACACAAATTTTACTTTCTAATGAAGAGATTTAAAGATGTGCATACATCTTCCTTCATACAGATATATAGTCATCTTCCTTTTGAACAAACTACATATTTCCTTGAAGATGATGTCTAAGATGAGATTCCTTCTCTAAGATGAGAAGTGCTCAATTATACCTTCATGTTGCAACTCGATTATCTTCATACTTGCAAGCTTCTTTGATGTTTGCTTCCATAATATTTTAGTAGAAATATACTCTTTTCATGTTACAAATATTCTTCCACGTAGTGAAGAATATTCATAATTTTTTTTATTTTCAAGGATCCTTGTGATCCTTTCTTGGTAGAAGACTGCTTCTATAACAACATGATGCCAAAAATTAGTTGCATGAACCGTGGAGTGCTAGATGGTCCAAATCCTTCTATTCTTGATAGATGACTATTACCAATGTGATGCAACCGATGGTGTAGACTCTAATCCTTCTAATACTTTATTCTTCTTTCCATGATGTGATGATATGAAAAATCCAATATTCTTCTACAAATGTGATTTCACATACTACTCTAACTACCATCTTCTAATAAAGGAAAAAGTTACTACAAGAAAGCCTCGTAGTGGTGGAGCTCTTTAGTAATAGAGATCCTTAGGATATTCCTTCTTTGGCTTATTTTTAGATTCTTCATTTTCTTCAGTTATATGAGCTCCATGCCTTTCCTTCCTTTTATTGTTCTTCTTGTTTTAAGGATATTTAGGAAGAACTCTTTTAAAGTGTCAATATGCATTGCATCTAAAGCATTTTACTTTGGACATATCTTGTCTTCCTTATGGTTGATTGTTGTTTTTATTTTAGCAAGTTTAAAACTTTCCAAACTTCCCCTTCTTCTTCTTTACTTTAGCGAAAAAATCTTGATACTTTTCATTAGATTTGATGTCATCCTTTGCCTTCAATCTTGTATCTTAAATAATGCACAAATACCACAACTCAACAAAGTTTGGAGTGTCCTTTCTTGAATATATGTTTGTCACAAAACTACTCCTATCTAAAGGTAATGCATTGAGTATGAAACTTGGTAATTCATAATCAGAAATGGCCACTTTGATCCAAAATGGATCTAACATAGACTTTAAGTCTATGAATTTTCCTCACAGAGGAAAAATGAAAGTCAAAGGATGCTCTTGGAAATAGTCTCATTACATAGATCTCTTCATTCTGAATCTAATTCAATTTGAATGGGCTAAAATGGACTTCGGATGAAGAAGTTATTGCAAAAAGAAGATTGCCCATTATCCTTAGAAAAGGAGGCAAATTCTTATAAAAATGGGCTTAAGGCTTTATATGTGCTCCTTAAGGAAATTTCATTGGAGAAAATCCAAGTGGAATGTTAAAGGACCTAGCCTTAAGGAATTGTAATAGCGGCAGTGCGATTGCACGTGAACCATTAGATAGGACGCACGGATCAACAGTGGAGATGGCTTTATCGCATCACACAAAGCCATGGGAGAAGGGCCAAGATCCATGCCATTGCAACTTGTGATAGTGATATGCCGATGCGATCGGCGATCGGATCGCACAATAAAAAGGGTCTTTGACATGCGACAATGTGATGTGCGATCAGTGATAGCACCGATGCGAGGGGGCCAATAGTGATAGCACTGATGCAATGGGACCAATAGCAATATGCGATGCGCTGATATTAGTGATCGGTGATCGGTGGATCCCAATATAAAAGGTCGTTGACATATGCGATTGCGATTTGCGATCGGGGCATGGACTCGATAGGTTTGTAAGCGCGATTTTTAATATCATTTGAAATTCGGATTTACGGGATTTCTTTGTATTTTCCTATGTATTGGGTTTTTGCCCATACGAAATGTGATTGTGATATGTAATAGAATGATGGACCCAAGAGGATTATAGGGGCAATTCTATATTATTTGAGTTTCGGCAAAACACCCCATGATGGGTTTTCATCAGTTTTCCTGTGTATTGCATTATGTGTTCGAACGCGAGATTTCTGCAAGAGGAATGTTGAACGGTTGGGTTTCCTGTGGCCACTGGTCATTCCAATTACAAACTGCTTCTTTTAGGGAATGATCTGTCTTCCATGCATTAGGAGATTGTCACCAAATGGTTAGAAAAACACAGAAAGCATAGAGAAAGTGGATTCCCAAACGCACAAGCAAAGTGCTTGACAGAGAGAGCTCAGAGAAGCTTCAGAAGCCCAGGGATGCTCAGTGAATACTCAGGAAGAGTAAGAGAATGATGAGTGATGTACAGAGGCAGTCTGCGGAGTGAGGAATGTTCGGTGTAGTGTAAGAGTTGATTAGAGCCAAACAGAGAGCCCGAGAGTCGTAAAGCCTGAGCGTTTGACAAAGAGAGCCACTAGAGGTTGGAGGCTTGACAGAGGCATAGCCACCAGAGGTTGGAGGCAGAGCCTCAGAGCCAAAGAGCTCAAAGCAGAATTCTAAGAGCCATGATGCTATAGTGAAGTTGCAGAACAACAAAGAGATCAAATGATCAAGCTATTGATGATGACCAAAGTGTGTTGAAGAGAGAAGGAGGAGTTCCAGAGACAATTAAAAAGAACTCTGAGGGAGTTGGTTCAAGCTAGAACTCAAGATAGCTCAGAGCGCTGATTGAAGGAGTCTAGTCCAGAGAAGCCTAGATATGTCTGTAAGGTATGGACAGCAAGGGATAAGATGGTATTCTAAACCCATAGGTTTAGTTGTAAACCTATGGAGTTGAGTGTGTAACTTGTAAAAGAAAGATTACCATAACCCCAAAGAGCCTAGTCAAGCTGATTAGAGCTCAAGGAGACGTAGCCCAAGATATTAGGGTGAACTCCATATTAAACTTGTTTTCTATGTGGTTTGGTTATTTGCTACATCTTGTTGCTATGTGTGATGTTTATTTACTACTTTTATTTACTGTTATCTAAGTTTTATTTCAGCATAAGCAAATGAACTCAAAGCCCATAAATAGTTAAGTACAATAAAAAGAATACACCTATTTCAAGTTCTTTTAATTCCGCAAATTTTCAAGCATAAGCTAAATCTTGGGAATATATAAGCTTTAGAGTGGAGAGGTTCTTGTAAGCTGACAAGAAGCCTTTAGTGCCCCATTTCAGATCAGGTGGTATCGAAGTTGGTTATATCAGAGCATCAAGTTGATTAACCTCACCTTCAAATAAGGTTATATCAAAGCTTAAGTTATACCAGAGTAGGCGTTATCATGATGCAAGTGGTATCAGATCAGAATACTTGATTGATAGAGAAATCTATTTGCTTATTTAACTTGAAAGGTGTTTAAACAGTCAAGGATTGATAGTTTGATGTTTGTAAACTGACTATTGTTTGAGTTTGTAGAGGTGAAAGCTATTGATAGCTAAATCCAGGAGAGGACAAGAAGGAAGAAGGGTAGAAGGCATTATTCTTATCCCAAAGGACCTTAAGACAATCCTTGAAGCACAAGAGGTTTGTTGCAAAAGGTTTCTTGAATAAGCTCTTTGGTAATCTTGTTTGAATTTCTTTTGTTCATTTGATAATGACAACTTCTACAAGTGAATCCTCAAATTCTTCTTTGTTCCCAAGATTCTTCGATGAATACATGAAGCAACAATTGTTCATCTTGATGGATATGGTGAGAGAAATGTATGAGGATGGAAGGAAGAGCATCATACTTAGAGAGAAGTTGAATTCCATGAAGGAAGAGAAGCAGTTACTTTCTGACAAATTGCAGGAAATGGAGAGGCAACTTCATATTGCAAATATGAACATGAAAAGGATGCTTGAGTTCAAGACATAGCTCCTTGTTGCCAAAGAAACCTTAGTCAAGTATCAGCTTGAATAAGAGGTAAACAATTCATGTTTGTCTTCAATTTCCTCTAAGAATGATTATGGTTCTTTTGAAAAACATACCAGAGGCATAGGTTCCAAGTTAATGTCCAAGATGGGTTATGAAGGAAAAGGCTTGGGTAAACATGCATAGGGTATTGTTGGGAAAATAATGGTTGAGGAAATGCCTAAGTATTTGGGTCTTGGCTATGGACAAGCTTATGGAGAAAGTTCCAAAGCTACCATGAAGACAATTATACAGTTCCAAGAAGGAGTTTCATTGTAGGTCTTCTACCTCAAGAGTGTAAATATTGTATTCATAGAGAATGCAATAGCTTGAAACATCATTTTTAGGAAGGTGTTCATAAGCATACACTTGAACCAGAGAGTTGTGGAAACTCTGAAACCATTGAAGAGGTTGATGGTGTTCCAAAGGGAGCTACTTCTTCATTCAATTCACCTCCTCATAAAGGTGAAAAAGAAAGGTATAAATTTGGTTCTAATCATATTCCTTTTGATTATGTAAAGCATGATAAATTTCCACATAGGCATTGGAAAAGAATTGCATGTTCCTTTTGTGGTTTGAATAACCATAATGTTTCTAGATGTTGGAAGAGAATGGCCACATACAGGAAACTTTTGAAGGAAAAGAAGCAAATAGCCAAAGGTCCATTGGACAAGGCAAATCATGTTGTCAAGAAGATGCACATGCATTGCACTTACTGCCGTAACCAAGGACACATTGTTGAAAAGTGTTGGACTCTGAATCCAAAAATTCTTCCACGAAACTTCAAGAAGGTGGAAAGAGAAAATAGCAGGAATGGAAAGGAAGTTCCCATAAATGATATGTTTCAGGATGATTCACATGTTGATGTTGATGTGCAAACAAAGGAAGGACCTTTGAAATGGATTGGTAAGAAATGGTTAGAGTTCTTATCAAATTAAGGTTGCATGTTTATTGATGTAATGCATCTATTTACATTTCTTTGTTAATGGAATGCAAGTTGCAAGGTTTTACCAAGAAGGTGAATGGAAAAGGTTGAGTAGGAGACTCACTTTATTGCTACAAAATTGTGTTCATTTCAGCTTCGAAAGTATAGTGTACTTAAGTGAAAGTTGAAAGATGAAATGCATGCATAAGCTCGATATGCATGAACACAGGGATGTTGAAGATTTCCTTGTATTTAAACATGTATGTGTGATTAAATTGAAGTGTTGATTACTTTGTTGTAAACATGAATGTAATGTTAATGTTGACTTCGAAAAAGTTGATTTGGTATCCAAGATGGAGATGATGGTGAAGTACTTCATCTTTGAAAAAGAACTTTAGAATTCTTTTTCTACATGCTTGACCTGAAGGGTCAATTGTTTCAAAGGCATGTTTTGTTGGCTTGTTATCTAGTCAATCATTTGTTTGTAGATGTAAGACATGGAGGTTATTCACAAGATGTGAAAATCTATTTATTTTGTTGAAGCAAGAGTTTAAGCCATTCAGTTGTTGTTTGTAATCCTGTTGTTGTTAACAGTTGTTGTTGACAATATGTCAAATAGGTATAAATGAAAATTTTGTGAAGCAGATGTAACTTCGCATTGGTTTGAGCCACCTTGGATCAATGATCAAGGCAGAGAAGTTCAAACTACCTTCTGTGACCTTCTTAGTACGAGTTCTGTAGGAATTCAATTAGGAAGACAGTTCTTCCCAGGAGGACAAGCACATCCAGGAAGGGAGTGTTCAAAGGCTTTGGTTCAAAGGCACTATGCAAGGCAAGTGTATGGAGGCTGAAAGAAGAGGGTGAGGTACTCTCATTTACTATTCAAATCATTATATCTGTCTTTTGGAGTTCAAAATCTTTTTAGTGGGAAGGCATGATCCAAAATGGATATAACATAGACTTTTACGTCTATGAATTTTCCTGACAGAGGAAAAATGAAAGTCAAATTATGCTCTTGGAAATAGTATCATTGCATATATCTCTTCATTCTGAATCTAACACAATTTGAATGGGCTAAAATGGACTTCGGATGAAGAAGTTTTTGCAAAAAGAAGATTGCTCATTATCCTTAGAAAAGGAGGCAAATTCTTATAAAAATGGGCTTAACGCTTTATATTTGTTCATTAAGGAAATCGCATTGGAGAAAAGCCAAGCAGAGTGTTAAAGGACCTAGCCTTAAGGAGTTGCGATAGTGACATTGCAATTACACATGGATCATTAGATCGGACGTGCGGGTCAACGATGGATATGGCTTTATCACATCGCACAAAGCCATGGGAGAAGGACCAAGATCCATACCATTGCAACTTGCGATAGCGATACACCGATGTGATTAGCGATCAGCGATCAACGATCGGCAATCAGATCGCAAAATAAAAAGGGTCATTGACATGTGACAATGCGATGTGCGATTAGCGATAGCGCCGATGCGAGGGGGCCAATAGTGATAGCGTCGATGCGATGGGACCGCTAGCAATATGCAATGTGTTGATATCAGTGATCGGCGATCAGCAATTGGCGGATCCCCAATATAAAGGGTCATCGATATATGCGATTGCGATTTTCGATCGGGGTGCTGACCCGATAGGTTTATAAGTGTGATTTTATATCATTTGAAGTCCGGATTTACGGGATTTCTTTGTATTTTCCCGTGTATTGGGTTTTTGGCCATACGCAATGCGATTGTGATATGCAATAGAATCACAGACCTGAGAGGATTATAGGGGTGATTCTATATTATTTAAGTTCCAGAAAAATGCCCCATGATGGGTTTTCATCAGTTTTCCTGTGTATTGCGTTACAAGTTTGAACGCGAGATTTTTGTAGGAGGAAGGCCAAACGATTGGGTTTCTTGTGCCATCGGTTCATTCCAATTCCAAACTGCTTCTTTTAGGGAATGATCGGTCTTCCATAAATTAGATGACTGTAACCAAATGGTTACAAAAACACATAAAGCACAGATAAAGGGGATTCCCAGAGGCACAGGCAGAGCGCTTGACAGAGAGAGCTCAGAGAAGCTCGAGAAGCCTAGGGATGCTCAGTGAATACTTAGGAAAAGTAAGAGAATGATGAGTGATGTGCAGAGGTAGTCTGCGGAGTGACGAAGGTTCGATGCAGTGTAAGAGTTGATCAGAGCCAAACAGAGAGCCCGGGAGCCGTAGATCCAGAGCGCTTGACAGAGAGAACCACCAGAGGTTGGAGGCTTGACAGAGGCATAGCCACCAGAGGTTGGAGGCAGAGCCAAAGAGCTCAAAGCAGACTTCTAAGAGCCATGATGCTGTAGTGAAGTTGCAGAACAGCTAAGAGATCAAATGATCAAGCTATTGCTGATGTCCAAAGTGTTCTGAAGACAGAAGAAGGAGTTCCAGAGACAGTTAAAAAGAACTCTGAGGGAGTTGGTGCAAGCTAGAGCTCAAGATAGCTCAGAGTGCTGATTGAAGGAATCTAGTCCAGAGAAGCCTAGATATGTGTGCAGAGTATGGATAGCCAGGGATAAGATGGTATTCTAAACCCATAGGTTCAGTTGTAAATCTATGGAGTTGAGTGTGGAACTTGTAAAAGAAAGGTTACCATAATCCCAAATAGCCTAGTTGAGTTGATTAGAGCTCAAGGAGACGTAGCCCAAGATATTAGGGTGAACTCCATATTAAACTTTTTGTCTATGTGGTTTGGTTATTTACTGCATCTTGTTGTTCTGTGTATGATTTTTATTTGTTGCTTTTATTTCTGTTATCTAAGTTTTATTTCAGCATAAGCAAATGAATTCAAAGCCCATAAACATTAAGGACAATCAAAAGCATACACCTATTTCAAGTTCTTTTAATTCTACAAATTGTCAAGCATAAGCTAGATCTTGGGAATATATAAGCTTTGGAGTGGAAGAGGTTCTTGTAAGCTAACAAGAAGCCTTTAGTGCACTATTTCATATCACTCTCCAAGTCCTTTTAATTGATCCTTAAATTGTGACACCTTTATAAGATATGAGGCCAATTCTTCATCCTTTGATAACCTTTTTTTGTAAAGTCTATTCCTCAATGATATTTTCTGACTTGTCTTGCTCACGTAATATATTTACTAGTCATATATTGCTTTAGATGTACCCAAATCTGCAACGAAGGGAATGAGATGATCCTTGATGGATTCAACGAGAATCCTTTGATCCCTAACTTCTTCTTTTGTGTACTTGGTGTAGGTTTTAACCCCGTACAGAAATTACCTGCATACGAATTCTAAAACATAGAAAATAAACAATGAGAGAGCATAACACATAAAACACATATACACAGAGACTTCCCCTGGATCCCAAAATCGGGACTACCAGCTTAATTTTCCATTTTGTTCCTTTCAATGTTACAATACATATTTATACATGGCGAAGCATCCAATACCATGGATCGAAAACCATCGCGTCCAAAACCATGGACAAAAAACCATAGGTAGGTTCACCCAACCTAATATAGGGTACAAAAAAAAAAATCCCCGAGGCACTGCCCCGAACTCCGTTGAGGGGGGTTACCCGCCCCCCTCTAACCCACCGGTTCACTACGTAGGTTAGTCGTGGAAAGAATATAACACAACCCAACACTTGGCCCATTCTTGACTCTTATCCTTCTTACTATTTTCAATTTTACCGGGTACATAGTCCATGAATTCATTTTCTATAAGCACCAAATCTATTCTCTTCTTCCATGCTTGGAAGTTTGTAGACCCATTGAGCTTATTTCCTTCCTTGCAAAATGAAGTCATTTGATTTGAATATTGAGACATAGAGACTAATGTAGTACTTGTCAAAAGAGTAATATGATTTGAATATGATGTATTTTTTAAGCCTTCAAATACTTTGATGGTTCCAAGAGATCTTCAAATAGGTCCTTACATGTTGATTCCTAGGATGGATGGCACAGTGGTATCTTCAAACTGCTTCAAAGATGAATAATGATGCCTTCAAGAGTGTATATGATTTTCCCAATATAATTGATGCTTTTTAACGAAATGCCTTCCAATAGTAAATAGCTTAAAATAGAGATTGAGGTCCTTCTTCAAGATGATGATGTGTAATCAAGAACCTTCAATGATAGAGAGAGAATTAATAGCTTGATCTAGTAACCTTTTTTCAAGATGATATTTGACTCTTCTTCCTTGTGCCCTTCCTTGTGTCCTCTGCAAATGATGTCTTCCAGAGGAACTTGTATGATGTCCTCTACTTATGCCAACAAGAGTGATCTTCAAGTTGCATTCTCCTCACCTTAGCTCTGATACCATGTTGAGAAATCGATAGGGAAACAATTTAGGTTATTTCTCTTTACTTTGATAATTGCTTGTGAAGTTATGTTGGCTTCTTATTACTTTATTATATTATTTTCTTCAAACAATTACCAAAACCATAAACCATGAAGATCATAAAAGAAACAATGAACATAAGAGATAGGCTCCAAGCCAGGACAGAACCCCTCCAAATAGGAAAACCCAGTAAAATCATTCTCTTCTTATAGAATCATATCAAAGTGAGTAATCTAAGACCCAAACAACAATATCAAGAACTCCCACAAGACCCAAGTCAACCCTCCTTCCAAGATATTCCAATAAATCAAAGTCAAACCAACTCAATTCAAGTCAAAGCCTTCCAAATTTTCTCAAACTTTAGATTTTCGCCCCCTGCAATCAAGTCTACAACTTCACCCCATGCAACTAAGTCTGCAATTTTGAATGTGTGAGAGATTTAGGGTATAAACTTATCTTTAGACCTTCACTCTCTTTATCTTGTCTTACTTATACCTTCGCTCTTCCTTCTAGACCGTTTTCGCTGGTATTTCTCTTTTTCCTTGGCACATAAATAAAACTTTAGTATGATGCTCCAAATGAGCTCAAACTATCCTCTATTTATACACATTCAAGAAGTCGAATGGGTCCCTTGTAGGGTTGACTTGTCCAGGCAAGGCTGACTTGGTCTTTTGGGGACAAAAATGACATCTTTTACTCAAATAAAATTATTTTTCCACTTTCTTTTCAAAGTCCAAATGGGACTAGACTCTACTGCAATAATTTAACTTGTGATAAATATTTTTTTGACTCAGAAAATCCTAGAAGCATGAATAACATGCTTGACCTAGTTAAAAAAATGACATGAGCATGAAACCCGTGCTAGAAAAATAATATTTTTTTTTCTTCTTTTGTGTTTTACATCAAATACATAATAGTACAAATTATGAAGACCTAGTTACATTTTCCAACACTCCCTATAGGAAATCCCTAAAAAAATCCTATATTTTCCCTCAAATCCCTTGAAGATATGGATTTTGGCTTGAGATATTGGAAATAGGTATCTCAAAATTCTCTCAAGGGAATTACACATGAGGTAATGGATTTTTATTTCTTGTGACAAGTTAAAAAGGTTATGCTAAATAATTGTGATTTTCACTCTTTTGGAACAAAAGACAATTTATTTCCATATATATATAGGTATCTAAGTACCTAGAAGAATATATCAATAAAAGTAAAAATATATCAATTATCTACTTAAAATCAATGAAGCAACATTGAAAGGTTTATTGAGGCTCTTACTAAGGACATAAAATTTATTAAAAATTTTCTTCCTAAGATGAGAAATTTTAAAAACAAAATGAGATGGGGCATTGCATCTTATAAATTCCCTTTCAAACAAAATATTTTCCCTAGTAGAAGGATTGAATCAAACTTTTAAGGCATGGATTTCTTACGTAAGGATATCAAGAAAAGAAAGAAATGAGGCTTCACCGCACCAAGTGGGGAATATTCTAGAGGATGAAATTTGGATATTTGGGAGGGTGCATCTAAATAGGAAAGAAATGTTGGATCGTCAATTAGTGGAAAATGGGAATTCATTGAGGAAACCAACAAGTAGGAAAGGGAGTCAAGTATTCAACCTTATGTACAAAAATAATGGATATTTTCCTCCTTTTATTTTGTATAAGTGGTATGAACTTGATGGTACAAGGGATTTTTTCATCTACAATTTTTTAAACTCTTTTAAAAAAATAATGAATGAGAAGCCATTGTTGTCCAAGTCATTTTGTCTTTTAAATTTTATGATGCAAGCATTTTTAACAAGTTTATTGAGTTTTGGAATGGTGTAAGCATTTGCTTTTAGAATGTACACTTTTATCATGTATGAGAAACTTATATTATTTCTTTATATCACAAATTGTTTGTATATGTTCATAAGCATAGTACCATATTCAATTGTTCATTTTTTTTACTTCTCTAATATGAAAGTGGGATTTATTTATTTATCTAAATTTTCCTAGTAACTTTTTCTAAATATATGTAGTAATTTTTTCGGTGATATTCTTATCTCCTTGGTTTTGATAGTTAATTTTAGGAATGATTTGACATTTACATATTAGAATAATTTCATCTCATTTTATGGATCATAAATAAACCTAATGGTACCATCCTGCAACTGGTACTGTAAACCCCCTCAAAAACCTCTAAAAGGTTGCAAGTGATATTCCAAATGAATTCCCTATTCCAAATAGTGTTAGTTCTAATTTGGAACTTTCACTGGGGAAATTCCTACTAATTATACAATTTTGTTCATCCTTGACAACAAAAACTATTCTTGAGAAGGTTTGAGACCTCATTACTAATGAATTATTTCTCGCACTAGGTATTAGTAGCCTAATAGCATGGTGAAAGGATTGGAAATGTAATGTGCCTAAAACTTTTAAGAAATAAAAACCTATGGATAAGTATAGGTGGTTAAGTGTTCTACCTAGGCTTGGTTCCAAGATTAACAAGTTATAAAGTATGTGTTCTACACCTTCTTAATGGTTGTTTGGGAATCATTCTATTTGAAAATTCATATATTAATCCCAAAGGGTTGGTTTTTCTACGATGTTTTTGATTATGGTGGGCGTCCTCTTGGAAAACACTTGAAATATTTTGGAATCACTCAATTCAAATTCCATTTTTTATAATAATAAAAAAAATGAAACTATTAAACATATTTATTTGGGTATATTCCTATTCTAGATCTTCCATTTTTCTAGCAAAAGAGAATACTATTCACACTATTGTAAGGGAGAATTTCTTCTGTAGAATATCTTAGACTCATACTTGAGTTTTTGGGGATTCCTTCTAGACTTTTAATTTCTATATCAGAGGGCGAAGATTGTACACCATTGTATATCCATCTTTTGATGGCAAAGTTGTGAAGCCCAGTAATACTTTTTGGAGAACTTTCTAGCTTGAAGAAACACTCAGGACCACAGGTTTTATGTAATGTATTTAGATATGAATACTATTATTCATTTAAATGTAATCATAGACTCTTTGTGTTAACTAATTTCTTCCAGAACTTGTATATTTTCAAACTATTTTGAATTATGTAGGTGTCTTTTATATAAACATCTATTTGTTTGTATGATTGAAGAAGTTTGTCAAATATTCTTGAATGTGATCATGTATGTAAATTGATTCAACTAGCCATGAAGCAATTTGTCATATCATCCATTAAATGGAATTGAAATTTCAGGAAATAAAATAGCTATTATATTTTTCACACACCTTAAATCTACTTGCAAGAAAGAAACCTATCAACTAATTTCAATAAGGGAAAAACTAGCTAATCTGTGGAGAAAGAAACACCCAATTATTGTTGGAAACCACTTTTGCAAGGAAAGTAAATAACTAAAAGGTGACTTTGTCAATATGTATTTTCCAACCCTCAATTCTATAATAAATAAATATTAAATGTTTCATAGAGCATAAGCACATTAACAAAACTAGATCAATGTTCCAAGCTTCTACAAATTAGCGAAAAAAAAGCACAATTCACAAGTGAGATTGCAAGAGTGGCTTAATCAAGTTGAAATAGAAATAAATTTTCATTAACAAGAAACATATGTTGTTGTAACATAGTAGTAACCAGCCTAGATCCATCTTAACCCTGAATCTATCAAGCATCGAGAGGGATCAAATCTCTCGAGGTGCAAACCTTTTTTTTTAGTTCAAAACTTGAGGAAAGGTTTTCACCTCGAGAGATTTGATTCCTCTCAACGCTTGATAGATCCAGGGTTAATATGGATCTAGGTTAGTTTCAGTTGTGTGAGGTCATACAAAATTTGTTGAACATCTAATTATTTTGATCATTTTAAATATGTTAAATATGTCTAAGATTAATTTGGTCAATTTTATTTTAAATTTTCTTAGTTACCTTATTTTGTTGAGATGAGAGAGACTGTTAGTAACTTGACTGATGAAAAATGATGAAATAAAAATTTTGAGTGCAAAGTGACAATGTAGCAATAGATAGATAAATATGGAGAGAGTGTGTGTATGTTTGGGGGGTGAGATAGAGAGATAAAGAAGGAGAGACAATGGGAGATAAAGATATTGATGGAGGGGGCAGAGGTGTGCTTACACTAAAATCAATGCACACTATTAATCTAATTACTTAGAAATTAATGTACATCATACATCTAGTTGCATCAAATCGGAAATCAACATCTACACTGAAACGAATGCATCTAGTGCAAATAATCAGATAGGATTAGAAATCAACATCTACACTGAAATCAATGCATCTAGTGCAAGCAATCAAATAGGATTAGAAATCAATATCTACATTGAAACTAATGCATCCGGTGCAAGCAATTAAATAGGAGTAGAAATCAACATCTACATTGAAATCAATGCATCTAGTGTAAGGTATTAAATAGGATTATAAATTGACATGTACATTGAAATGCATCTAGTGCAAGCAATCAAATAGGATTAGAAATCAATCTACACTAAAATCAATGCATCCAGTGCAAGCAATCAAATAGGAGTAGAAATCAACATCTACATTGAAATCAATGCATCTAGTGTAAGGTATGAAATAGCATTAGAAATCAACATCTACACTAAAATAAATGCATCTAGTGAAAACAATCAGATAGGATTAGAAATCGACATCTACACTAAAATCAATGCATCTAGTGCAAGCAATTAAATAGGATTAAAAATCACTGCATCCAGTGTAAGCAATCAAATACGAGTAGAAATTAACATCTACACTAAAATCAATGCATCTAGTTTAAGGTATTAAATATGATTAGAAATCGACATCTACACTTCAATTAATGCATCTAGTGTCAACGAACAATTAGGATTAGAAATCAATATCTACACTAAAACCAATGCATTTAATGAAAGCAATCAAATAGGAGTAGATATCAACATCTACGTTAAAATCAATGCATTTAGTGTAAGATATTAAATAGGATTAGAAATCGAAATCTACCCTGAAATCAATGCATCTAGTACAAGCGATCAAATAGAATTAGAAGTCAACAACTACACTAAAATCAATACATCTATTTTAGTGAAAAACCAAAATATTCATGACTTTCAAGATCTAACTTCTATGTCTATATTTGTCTTTGTATGTCTCTTTCTTCTTCCCTCTCTCTCCACCTTCCATTCTATGTGTATCTCACTCCCTCTCTCCCTCGTCTCTTTCTCTTTGCCTCTCCCTTGCTTTCTCTATCTTTCTCTTCTTTCCCTCTCTCTCCCTGTCATATACATCTATACCTCCCTCCATTTCTCCTTATTTATCTCTCTATATCATGCCCCTAAAGATGTCTCTCTCTCTCTCTATCTCTCTCTCTCTTAAGCAATAGCTACACTAAAATCAATACATCTATTCTAGTGAAAAACCAAAATATTCATGACTTTGCACATCTAACTTCTATGTCTATATTTTTCTTTGTATGTCTCTTTCTTCTTCCCTCTCTCTCTACCTTCCATTTTATTTTTATCTCCCTCCCTCTCTTCCTCGTCTCTCTCTCTCTCTCTGCCTCTCCCTCCCTTTCTATGTATTTCTCTTCTTCCCTCTCTCTCCATGTCATCTATATCTATACCTCTCTCTCTCTCTCTCCCCGTCCATCTATATATATATCTCCCTTTGTCTCTCCTTATTTATCTCTCTATATCAACCTGCAAACATACACACACTCTCTCTCTACATATCTATCTATCTATCTCTCCCTCTTCCTATAACTCTCTATCTCTTCCCCTTCTCTCTCTCTCTCTCAGCCCCCAAACAAACATAATCTCTCTCCATATTTATCTATCTATCTATCAATCTCTCTCTCCCTCCCTTTTCCTCTCCCTCTCTCCCTCTCTCCCTCCCTCTTCCTCTTCCTCTCTCTCTCTCACTTCCCCTTCTCTCTGTATCTTCCATTGCCTCTCTATCTCAGCCCCCAAACAAACACACTCTCTCTACATATTTATCTATCTATCTATCTCTTTCTTCCTCCCTCTTCCTCTCCCTCTCTATCTATCCCCCCCTCTCTCTTCCACTTCTCTCTCCATATCTATATATTTTTTTCCATCCCTCTCTTTGCCTCTCTCTTCTTCCCTCTTTCCTCCCTCCACCTATATCTCTATCTCCCTTTGTCTCTCCTTCTCACCCCCAAAACATACACACTCTCTCCATGTCTATCTATATCTCTCTTCCTCCCTCTTCCTCTCCCTCTCTCTCTCTCTTCTCTCTCTCTCTCTTCCCCTTGTATCCCCCCCTCTCTCTCTCCTTCTCCCTCTCTCTCTCTTCCCTCTTTCTCTCCTCTCTCTCTCACAATCTCTCCATCTCTCCTTAGTCACTCCCTCTCCACATTTATCTCTATATGTCTTTCTTCCCCTTCCAAATCCATCTCTCTCTCGCCCCTCTCAAATCCTCTCTTTATACCTTCCTCTCTCTCCCTTTCTCTCCACCCTCCAACTTTGTCACTATCTCCCTCCCTCTCTCTCCATATTTATGTTATAGAAATTCCCATTGT
>APFE030299456.1:203681-215246 GCA_000404065.3 Pinus taeda
GTAAGTTCCTCAGACATAACACCAAAGGACACCTCTCACAAACAGATCACAAATCAATACACCAGTATTTTTGACATGGTTAAAACCCTCAAAGAGGGAAACAGGCCATGGCCTGAGCCAACGCGACCACTTCAGGCAATTTATTAATAAAAGAATGAAAATTTACACAAGCTTCTCTCGTGAACAGTTAAGCTACAAATGACCCTCCATGTGCTTTAAATAGAAATCATGGACCAATCGAGTGTTAAGCCACAGATCAAGTGTCGGTAATACCGAGGAGAGAATGAACCGTCAGATCACTACATATCATGACCGTCGGATTGTAAGTTACAAAAGTACATAGTAAAGAAACACACTTTACCTAACTCTATACTAGACCAAGTTATACTTAACTATATTCCTATGTGTCAGAATATCCTAACATACTGCTTCCATGCGATCCTTCCAGGCTATATAATTCAAGTTGACATTAAGGGCATACTCGAGTCTTAAACCGTTAAACACCATTTGTGAAATTGAGATGTGATAAGAACTCGATTTCTATATTCAAGAACATCAAACTTAGAACTTCTCCCTTCTTGTATACTATTCTTCGCTTTGACCACCTTTGCTCTAACACCATGTAGAAATTCCCACTGTAGATCAACAGATTATGCACTATACTAAAGCAAAATACAAGATCTACTTCTACAAGAAACTTTGTGAAGCTTAATTGAATATGAGCAAGATCAAATAGAACACATATAACTGAGAACGAAAAATAAATCACATATGAACATAGAAGAATAACCCAGGGAAAGCCTTAGCCTAAAACCCCAATCTCAGTATTATTATACAAGTGGAAATATGTTCAAGTTACAAAAAGAATCAGCTCACAAGCTATCCTTCTCTCTCTGCAATCAAACAATACAGCTCATAGATTGAGTAGACACAAGATATTCCTTTCCTCAGCCCTCCAAGCCTCCTATTTCCTTGCACATTTTTTCTTGGGGTCCAATGATGCCACCTATGTGATTGGCCTCATCACACACTCACTAAACTGAAGAAGTAATTGTGTAATCTCCAAGGAATGAATTCCTTTTGCGTCCAAGAGATATTCACAATGGAATATTCATGCAACTAATAGTACATTGTCCCTCCATCTGATCTCAACTGGGTCTCTATCTGAACTGACATGCATGAGTTATTTATGAGAGAATATTCAGTTATCTGAAGTGCAGGAGTTACATGCATGCATGCATTAACTAACTAAACTCATAATTAATTCAATAAACTGTTTGAACTAATCTAACTGGACTTGACTCAGTTAATTGAGCCAACTAATTACAACTCAATATCACAAATCATCCTTATCTCTTTAACTGATGGATAAATTCCTCAATCAATGGAGAAACTGTTGCATGTCCCCACATAGACTTCATGTTTGATTTTCTACAACTAATTAACTTAATATGAATTTTTTAATTATTTTGCAAACAGCTGCTAAGATCAAATTCAAATTTTTACTTCTCTATTTTAGTTCAGGGACTAACTAAAATAGGAAGGTATCCCAAAATGTTATTTATAGTAGTGCTAAGTTTAGCACTTCTATATTTAGCATTTCTTGTTGCTATTTTCAACATATGTCTCCCTATCTCTCTCTTCCCCTTTTTTCCCTATCTTTATCCTCTCATTTTCTCTATCTTCCTTCATCTCCTCTCTCCCTCGTTCCATCTTCATCTCTCCCTTGTCACTCCCTCTCTCTCTCCACCTCTATCTCTCAATTTCTTTGTTCTTCCCTCTCTCTCTCTCCAGCTCTATCTCTCAATGTCTTTGTTATTCCCTCCCTCTCTTTCCCCCTCCAAATCTATCTTTCTCCCTCCCTCTCTCCTCCTCCTCTGTCTCGTCCTTCCTCTCTCTCCATGTCTCTCCCACCTCTATGTCTCTCTCCCCCACTCTATTCCCCCTCCATCTCACTCTCTCTCTTAAGAAAGTATCTAAAAAAAAAACATAATTGGTTGTAAAATATTAAACCTATATTTTGGATCAATCATGTCAAAGAAAATACAATAATAATTTAAAAAAAAAAAAAATCATGCACTATCTTTCTTCTATCATTGTTAGTCACTGCGCTTTCTCTCTTCGCTTGAATCCTTGGTTAAGATGCATCTATTGTGGTTCTTTATAATATTATTTATATTATATAAAAGCATTCTCAGTTTTTAATTTATTAAAACCTCAAATTTAATATCTAACGGAATATTTTTAGTAAGGTCGTGTTAGGATAGAGGGTTAAATATACCTCAAAAGTAATTAATAAGCTTTTTGGGTTTAGATTTAATTAAAAATGTTATAAAAATAAATTAAAATAAAGTATTTGTAAACTATTTTTATTTTGAAATAAGTTATGGTTTTTGGGAATGTGGTATTAATAAGCCATGGCATTGTAACATAATAATTAAAAGCCTAGATCCATAACATAATAATCAAAATCCCCGGCTGCGGATGAATATTAAAGGGAGTAATACGGGGGCGGCCTTCCCACTGGGCAAGTGGCAGCCCAGATCCGCCAGCTGTAAGGGAAATCTACGGGTCTGCCACCCCCGTCTTGTTATATTGAATGCAGGCCTTTACTCCGCCCTGCAACTTGTCGTCGACCGCATTATAGCTTGCCCGCGATTCGTCTCTCCGGTGTTCAGTTTGCAGTCCATTTGCGTTGGAATGTCCATTGCTTGGGGTGTTGCTCTGAGGTTCATTA
The DNA here is from genome assembly GCA_000404065.3 of Pinus taeda. NCBI lineage: Eukaryota > Viridiplantae > Streptophyta > Pinopsida > Pinales > Pinaceae > Pinus > Pinus taeda. The sequence continues at coordinate 206,419 of APFE030299456.1, forward strand.
AGAGCCAACCTCCGCTGGTCATGCATTATTTGATGTCTGTTCTGTTTGCCGTCTGGCTGTGGATGCTTTGTCTGTTCGGTTTGCTGCTGGTGCTCGGGCCTTGGTAGTGGTCTCAAAGGTTTAGGCCTCGGCCCTCAGCACATAAGGCCTTGGTCTCTTCCTTTGGGCGCCCTGGCTCTCCCGTCTGCAAGCAACAGTATTCATGTGCTCTCACTGCGCCCCTCGGCGCTCCTGTTGACATTCCTGGTCGGCTCTTTATGTTAATTCTCACCTCGCCCCTCTATGTTCCTTCTGACTCAAATCTGTTGCCCTACGTGCTTTAGTTAGCCATTAAGCCTTTGTGCAAGGTTAATTGGCTCACTGTGACTCTTGGTTGGCGGAGACCCAGTTCTTTGGGCAGTCCCCGTTTCAGTGTTACTCCATAATGCCGCGTGAACGGCTCCGCCTTATCAGCCGAAGGGGTGGGTCTCGGGGAGGTTCCAAAGGAAGAGCTACCCCTCAGCGCTCCCCTCACTCCACGGAATCCTCTTCTAAAGAAGTTGACTCTCATGTGGCAAGGCGAGGTCGGGGTAAAGGCAGAGGTCGAGGCCGTACAGCTGCGTGTTCGCACGGCTCTCATCCCTCAACCCGTTTTCGGTTCCCCTGCTCCTTGGACAATGCTACCTATTTTGTGTCTGTTCGGATTGAGAAGTGCGATAAAGCAGCTCCTCCAGAAGTCCCTGCGGAGCCTAGGCAACCTTCTCCTGTTCACTATCAAAGAATTCAGCCTACGGAGGCCTCAGGTGCGGTGACGGGTCCAAGCGAGCCAGCTAAAGATGACGCTCCTTACACAGACTCAAGCGCGTCAGATCAGTATGGTTGCAGAATTGTTGAGGAGCAATCATCCACCTCCGTGGATGTTTGAGCTTGCCTCTACGTCGTTTTGGTGGTCGTTTCTGCGGTTCTATGATGTTTGTTCGGCGACTCCAGTTCACAGCGTTCATCGTTGGATAGTTTTTGATCTATTTAGGTCTGTTCAAGTCGGATTCGGTTTTCATCTTCGACTATGTTTACTGCTCTATCTATGTTTGTATAACTCTCTGGACAAATCCCGGGATAGTGGGTTTTGGTATGTGTCAAATGGTCTGGCTTTCAGTGGGTTCCGGATTGTGTCCAATTGTCAGTCTTTCAGTCATGGTTTGTGTCAATTGTTTATCCAGAGTCTGTTGGACAAGTCAGTTTTCAAAGGAAGTTTCACCCTCCAGTGCTAAAGTCCTACTGAATCCATCTCAGTATGGAGAATTTTTGAGGCCAGCCTCGATGTAATCTTTTTTGTAAACTTTTTTGTATAATAATAGAAGTAGCCTAATTTACAAAAAAAAAAAAACATAATAATCAAAATCCTAGATGGTCCATGGTATTGATAAACCATGGTATTTTCCCATGGTATTATGATTTTCTTCCCTCCTTATTGTAAAAAATACTATTTAGAAGTTAGTAATATCCATGGTAAATATTCCTGATTAAAAATCTTGTCATATGCCACTTATTAATTAAATTTATAGATGGTTATGGAATCATTATTATAATTTATATGGTAAAATGGATGTTAATTATAATATATTTTCTTTTAATCTAAAAAATTGTTCATAATTTTATTAATAAAAACAAAATTACATATATATAATATATATATATATAATATAATATATATTATAAAAAATATATATATATAAATATAATATATATATATATATATATACTATATATATAGCAAACCTGAATTTAAAAAATATCTAACATCTCACATCTCACATCTCACATCTAACATCTCACATGTAATGCTCACACATCATATAATTTTAACAAGTTTTTTTGGTTTTTTTGGAGCATGGTTATTAATGTCAAATGGGCTGCCATTTTTAGTTTATATTTTTCATCAATATCAAGATATACATTGCATTAATAAATTTTTCCATTCTAATTCATATGGGTAAGGTAGAGAAATAACATTAATAAAATATTTCAAGAATACCCAAATTAATAATAAAATATTTCACAGGCACCAGATTAAACAATTTAAAATTATTTAGGACATGTACCTCCTTTAAAATTTAAAGGATTTTGATTGTATATATATATATATTGACATGGAAATTACATGAAAGTTTCGTGGGTACTTTTAGGTTGAAATTTCCTCTAATTGAGGTGTTGAAGAAGACTTGTCAATAGTTGGAAGCAATTTGAGTGAAATTTGATTGAGTTTTGGGCTTAGAAGACAAGTTAACATAGGTTTCTAATGTAGATGGAGTCTTATAGCCCAGGGTAACACAGGTTCCTAGTTCGAGAGGTGCATTATAATGCCCTTCCCGAAAGGAGAAGGAGTTTTACTACCTGCAAGTGTGGAAAAATAAAATAAAAAATAAAAAAACTCGGGACGAAACCATGGAATTGCCCAAGTTGTTCTTGTGTGGAAGGTCGAGCAACATCTATTTGATCCCATGAAATTTTAGCATCAACAAATCCCATGGATTTGGTTGTGATGTTGACAAGACAAAGTGGCTATAAAAGAGAAATAGATTGGATCATATGAGTGTGCATTTTTTATGATTTATCGTATGCATTGTTCATGAGTTATGGGTTGAACCAGGGCACAAGGAGGAGGCTTAGGTCGAGTCTAGCATTAAGAGATATGAGATTGCAATGGAGGGTAGATGGCTCTGATTGTCTGACTTGTTTATTGCAGGACCTATGACTACTGACCCATGATTTGCAGGATTATTTTTCTGAATGCAAAAGTGTTGAATATAATGAAGGTTTATGCAAAAGTTAATGGCTGAATGAACTCCATATGTCATTGATCTTGATAACCTGTATCACTGCAGTTATATTAGAAAATGATCTATATTGACTTATTGCAGGGGTTCATAGGCTATATAGAGATCATAGCTTAGCTAAGGGCAAAGACTTATTCGGTAGAGTATAGAATATGAAAAAATTAGTAACAGAGGCTTATTCAACATGGTTTGTAGTTGCTACTTGACTTGCTTGCATATCTTGGTTGCTATGCTTGGAATTGACAAAAGTTTTTGTGTCTTGTATTGTGATTGTCTTGAGGGTTTTGCAAAGATATTCATATACATGTAACTTTGTATGATATAGTGACAGAGAGTTTCTTCATCGATTAACTTACATGTTCAATTTGTCCTTGTTTGCTTGATGAACCAGTGTGTTGCTAAGATGTCTTAATGATCAGTATTTGAGCAGAGTGACTGAATGAATATGATGGTAGTGATATGATGTTTTATGCATAGATCCATGACCTATGAAGCTTTTTTAGAACTCATTTTCATAGAGATCTAATAGTATATGCAAGAAAGAGGTTGTTTGTAGGGGTCTACTCATAATATGTGCACTAGTGATTTAGTGAATGGAGATTAGATGATTCTCATGAGATATGTATGGCAGAGACTCATATGGTTACTGATGTTATGAATCCATGTTGCTGTTTGACATTGATAAATATGAGTCTATTATAGAGTTCACATCCCAAATTGAAGGCTTCAAAATGATGTTGCGATGTGTCTAGTTGGAGGAGTTTTGATGTTTGTTTGATCATAGGCCTTTTATGTTTTGAGTTTGTTGGTATTAAGTTTTCATATTGTCACATATTTTGTTGAAATGTATTTAGATTGAGAACAATATCATGATGGTTGGATTGATTTAATTGCAAAGTTATGAGGGATCTTGTTGTGTCTTATATTCAAAGAAGGTTTTGGTATTTGATTTGTTGTTGATTGTCAAGGAATGTCTTGATGAGTAATGTTAATTATAGATGAATATGAGAAAATATTTTGACTTGGTATTTGACAATGTTGATGAACAAAGTGTTTGGCTTGTGTTTGAAAGTGTTTATGAGCTAGAGTTTGATGACTTATTGAGCAAATTTGTTTCATCAGTTATTGATTGCGGAGAGGTTTTGGTATGCATTTATTAAGATTGGACATAGTGTTGGTTGTGGGTCCAATTTGAAAATTGGATGAAATGTGGCTTGCAGGTTTTGGTTTGTGATTGAGTCATGTGGGGCCAGTGTGAAATATTCTGAAACATGATCCACAAAGGAACTGGGGGTTGGAGCCTTTCATGAGGGAGTGGTAGCTTCCTTCCTATGGTGGCCAGTAAATTTGATGAGGGAGTAGTAGCTTCCTTCCAGTGGTAGTTGGAGAAACAAGAGGAGGTGGTATCCTCCAACAGGTAGGATCCTATGCAATCATAAGAGTTTGCACCAATGCAAGATGTAAAAAGAAAAAAAATTATAATAAAAAGACAGAGGCAACAATAATGGTGGTTTTTCCCAGTTGGGTTTTCCACCTAAAAATCCAGTGTCCCTATGTGTTGATGTGTTGATGATGTGTTGCATTCTCATGATTTATATGCTCTTATGTTATATGCTACTCATGGCTTACTAAATATTCATATATCTATTGCATAATGTGTTACTAATGAAATGATGGTTCAAATAACATTGAAAATGAAAGCTAAATCTAAGTAAAGTTGTGATCTGGCATGAAATATTGATTCACACCCCCCCCCAGTATTTGTTACAACCTTTCATCTTCATATTTGGTATGGTTATCTCTTGTTCTCCATAAAGGTGTTTTGTTCAGTTGATTCCATTAAAAAAAAAGGCAAACCATATCATAGTAGTGAGATTGCACACTTGATTTGAAAACCATTCACTAAGAATGTTTACTTGATTCGAAAACCATCCATTGATTGATCGATATCAATGAACCTATTCAGATTAGAACTAGTAAAATTCAAAAGCATTAAATGACCAATTTTCCTTATTTCATCAAATGAATGCTTACATTTGGTTCCCTCCCTAACCTTGATTTTCCCTATTTCCTCATTGAACTTTTGCCTAGATAATGTAAGTGGGTCATTCCTACATAAATGAAAATCAAGGTAGAACTACTATGCTTTTCCGTAAGCCCTAATTAACTAAACAACTTTTTGGAAATCATTGATGTTGAAAAACACTTTTTTTTAAATCATTGATGAGTCTTGGAGTTCCATCCAAAAGGTGCAATAGGGTGCATTTTTCACCAATTGTTGATAGTTCATTGAGGTCTATGGAAACACGCCTAACATCATGTTTTCTCTAACTCTCATATATTTGTGAAAAAAATGCCAATTGTCATGTTTCCTCTTGAGCTTTGATAACTTGTGGAGATATGCTAAAAAGTGCCAATTTATATGTTTCTCCTTGAGTGTTAATAACTCTTGTAGTTTCCTTGGAAAGTCCCAATCGTAACATTTTTTCTCAAACTTTGATAGCCTTTAGTTGTTTGTCAAAAATTTCCAATCATCACATCTCCTCCAAAATATTGATAGCCTTCAGAGGTTTGTCAAAAAATGTAATAAAGGAATTTTTTTTTACAAACATCAATAGAGATTTCTCAAACCATGCGAAAACCTGTGTTTTTTGTAAAACACTACATCGGATAGAAAGTGCTTTTTTTTACAGGTGTAACACCAAATCAAAGTGCATCATGTGGCTAACCACATCATATCTTGTAAAATTTTGAAGTTTTGAGAGGCTAACATGTTGTTTAGGACATATGGCCTCATCCAAAGGTTTACATTCGTGTCCTTCCTTTCATTTTCACTCTTGAAGATTCTTCCTCTTGGTAACACTTCCTCTCCTTTGTCATTGAGATTTTCTTTATTTCTCATTGACATGTATATGTGACTTACTTTCCTTATTACTAAGACTTAATTTCTTCTCATTGATGTTCTTCTCTCCTTCATTTATCACCTACGAAGATCTTTTTGTAACATCCTCGGTGAAAATTCTATGTAATAAAAGTTAATGAAAGGCAAAATAATAACCACAGTTGATGGGACACTTATTCCAAGTTGAATGTTAGGCAAGACATCCTAGTGTGGGTGTTCATTTGGTTATTAATGGCTAAGGAAATTGACAAAGGCAATGGTTAAGGCTTTGGAAGGGCAAAATAGCATTTCTGGCACATTTATTTATGAAAATAATGGAAATTAGGAGAAAAGGGAGGTGAAAGGTCACAGGTTTCATGTGAGGAGGAAAATGAAGGAAAATAATGGAAAATGAAGAAAATAGAAGCCTCATTCATAAAAAGGCTTTTGAGGATCAGTTGGTAACCTTTTTTCATTTCAGTTTTGGAGCTCTCTCATTATTCTCTCTCTCTCTCATACTCTTGGAGACTTAGAGTATTATTGGAGCACTCTTGGAAGGTATGGCATACTTGGATTCCTAGAGCAAGAAGGCAAAGGAAAAGTAGGAAAACGCAAGAGGGCATCAGGATCGGCAACTACAATAGGATTTTCTTGCAGATACCGAGATGCATGTATGTTTTCCTCACTAGTTTTGGCATGCATGGCATATGCATGTGGATTTTTGGTCATGATCTATCACTGGCATTTAATTTTTCCTACATTGATAGTGGATTGTCTAGCCTTGCCATTTCCTAGATAGCCATGGAGTTTGTGGGTTTATTTTCCTTGTTTGTTTTGTTTCCTTAGCTTGGGTTGAGTTATTAGTTCCTGGAAGCCCTGGTTGGACAAACGATCTAGAAGCCCTATAACAGCTTGGGTTCAGTTACTAGTCCTGGAAGCCTTGTTTGGACAAATGCTCTAGAAGCCCTTGGTGGATTGAGTTACTAGTCATGGAAGCCTTGGTTGGAAAAACGCTATGGAAGCCCTATGGAAGTTGTGGGTTGAGTTACTAGTCCTAGAAGTCTTGATTGGAACAAACGCTCTGGAAGGCTTGGATGGAGACCAATCTAATAATGGTTTTGTAATGTCCAATAGTGAGGTGGAATCATTGTTTGATGGGTTGAGGTGGATGGCCTCTAGAAGCCTTGGATGGTTTTTCGATTGATGTGTTCTACAAGATCCCACATTCATGCTTGGAATATGGCATGTCATTGAATGGTTGAAGAGAGACTTTGCTCAACCATTCCACGGTCCGAAAGGAACGTGGAAGTCCCATCCCTGGTTTGGATTTTATATCATCAATATGAGCTATTTCTCGTAAATATATGAGTATTATATTGGCTTATATGTGGTTTATATGGTTGTGATTTCATGAGTATTTATGTTGCTACTATGTTGGTTATTTATATGTTTTATGACAGTGGATATGTATGTCTCTCATCATGTTTTTACTTGCAAATTAATGATCAATGTATTTGTGACCTAATGGATGAAATGGAAGTTGATGTGTTGAGGCATCGATGCTTCTTAGTGATTCTCAGCTAAGTATGAGACCCCTATGCTCAGATCTGTTTGTTTACCCCTTAGATTACATATTTGTGATATGTTTGACGAAATGTCTGCAATGGCTAGTAGGGGTCCAGTCAAGGTCTCATTCAAGTAATTACTTTTTCACTGTCATTTCCTTGTTAATTTATTGTTTTGAAGGTATCGTGCCATTCTAGGCAGTGGCCTAGCCTCCGAGCCTAAAAATATGGCTTAATTCCCAAGAACGTTAGCATAGAACTGACAAAAATAGTTCCTAGATGCTAACTTGCAGGCCTGTGAGAACATCCATAGGCCCCAAGATGTTGGCATGTCCATACCACGAGAGCGTCCAGAGGTTTAGTTGTCTAAAAATTCAGTGGGACTCAAGGGCAAGTTGTCTAAAGTGTTGAATCGGTTCCTGAAGTTCCTAAGGCTGATGTTGAAGGCACGTATGGTGTTTTTCCATTAGTTCCACTTCCTTAACATGACTTAGAAGGTCGAATCATATCATAGTGGCCTCTTGTGGCATGTTTACCCTAGCTGGCCGGTTGCTTGGGTAGATATTGGAGGAGGGTGTTATAGAGTGGTAATGGAGCATGGTTCACCCCTCAGACTAGATGGGCTATGTGTTGGTCATGCATGCATGTCAGTTGCATGTGTGTCTCTTACACTTGCATTTCATGTGCTTGTTGCATTTGCAAAATGTTGATCATGGTTGTAGTAATGTCGTCATGTGGAATTTGATATTGCTATTGTGGGATGCATCATTGTTAGTGTATGACTAGTTACATATTGTTATATGTCGCTTACATGTATCATTATTGTATGCTTGGTGACATTCTTGTATGTTTGGTTACATTCTTGTATGTTTGGTTTCATGTATCATTCTTTTAGGTTTGGTTTCAAGTGTTGTTAGTTTATGCTTGATCAAATGTGTTTATGCATATGTGTAGTTGGTTACGTGTTGCTTATGCATGTTCATGTTTGCATGTGGTCAAGTGTAAGGTGATGTAATGATTGTTGTCATGCATGAGGTCGTGGTATGAGTTGTTGTTAAGGTCATGCATGGATGACTGGACCCTAGCTAGAATGATGGTTGCATGGTCATATGCTTATGTATTATGTTTCTATATGATGTTGTGATTATGTTATACATGTATCACGCTAATTTGTTGATCTTGCAGACAAGGTATCCTCCCCGAGCTATACTAAGGTATGTTGGTTTATTGTGATTTGGTTTAGATAACATGATATACCTTGTAGAAAGAAATGTCAAATGTCTTATAAGATGGTAGACTACAAAGACTCTCCCTATGAATCAGAAGAACAATATGGTGTTGGGAACTCTTCCGATTTGGCAGTTACACTAAGAATCTTAAAGGAAGAAATAAGGAGTTGTAAGGCAGATAATGACAAAATTGTTGGGTTGTGTTATATTCTTTCCACATATTTAAAAGGGGGTTTGAGGGGTACCCGTAACCCCACTTTATGGGGTCTGGGGCAGCGCCCCAAAAAATTTTGGTTTTGGACCCTATGTTAGGTTGGGCGGACCCACCTATGGTTTT